>CAUYSK010067750.1:0-44800 GCA_963575035.1 Avahi laniger | reverse complement strand
CCCTCGCTGCTTCTTTGCAGTTT
Source organism: Avahi laniger (assembly GCA_963575035.1). NCBI lineage: Eukaryota > Metazoa > Chordata > Mammalia > Primates > Indriidae > Avahi > Avahi laniger. Next base: position 44,777 of record CAUYSK010067750.1, on the reverse strand, counting down.
CGCACAGCCGATCCTGTGGGAGAGCGCCTCACTCGCGTGTGGGTGTCCGTGTTCTTCACCTCCCACTGTGGGAGCAGAGAGCCAGGAGGTCTCTCCTAATCCGCCATATTTCCCCTCTCTGCAAACAGCTTTCTAAGTCATTAAATATTCTTACAAAACAGTTCTATGTAGGTACTTGGCATTACATATTTGGACACTTTGGAATAAAATTAGACAACATTCAATGACATGTTCTCATTATTTCATTCATTAAATGAACAGTTTGTTTTTTGAACACTTACTATGTACAGACTCTATTCTAGACACTTGGGTTCCATCAGGGGCCAGACAAAATTATTGCTTTCAGGAGACTTCAATTGTAGTAGTGGGGAGACAAACCACAAAATTAAGCATAATAAATAATGTCTGTGTATGATAAGCACCCAAGGCAGAGAATAAAACTGAATAGAGAGGAGACAGAGTACCAGGGAAGTAGGGGGCTGTTGAGTAATTTTAAAAGGTGATATTTGAATAGATTCTTTTTTTTTTCTATTTTGTCATTTCTTTATCTGTTGGCTTTCTGAAATTTCAAAATATTAAGGAAGCAAAAATGTTTTGGTTATATGGATTCATCGAATAGATCCTTGAAGGAGGAGAAGGATTTAGCCACATAGATATTTTGAGGAACGTGTTTCTGGTAGGGAAAACAGCTAAGGCAAAGGCCCCAAATCAGAGCCTGACTGGCATGTTCCAGGAGCAGCAAGGTGGCCATGGCGTGTGCAGTGAATGAGAGCAGCAGGACAAGGCTGAGAAGGAAAGAGGGAAGGTCCAGCAGGGACTTAGAAGACCCTGTAAAGAGTTTTGGGTTTTCTTCTGAGGGAAACCAGAAGCCCCTGTAGTGTTCGGAGCAAAGGAGTGGCGTGATCTGACTTCTATTTTCACAGCATCTGCCTGAGTGCTGTGTCTAGAACAGAAGGTAAGGGGCAAAGGTGGAAGCAGAGAGAAGAGACCAGTCAGGCAGCTGCTGCAGGGAAGCAAGTGACAGTGACAATGTCTCAGACCAGGGTAGCACAGTGAAGGTGGTAAGAAGCTCTAGACAGATTTTGGGGGTAGCGCCAATGGTATATGTCATTGGCTAGGATGTGCTGGTATGCAAGAGAAAGAGAAGTGTGAACAGTAACTTAAGGTGTTTGGGCTGAGCAACGGGGAGGGGAGAACTGCCTTCTAGCAAGATGAAAAGATTGTGTGTAGAGAAGCTTGTAGGAGGCAGAGATCAAGATTCAGTTTGGGTTGTGCTAAGTTTGAGGTATCTATTAAATATCCAAGTGGAGACGTTGAGGGTGCAGTTGGATTTAAGAGCTTGGAGTTCAAGGAGAGTCCCAGAAATAGGAGTCTGGGATGAAGATATAATTTGGCGAGTCATGAATGTATAGATGGCATAAAAGTCAAGGGACTGGATGAGATTATATATTATAAATGTGGACAGGTGAGAGAAGAGAATAGCAAGTGCTGAGGCATTTTTACGTTAGTGTGTCCACCAAGAGAAGATGAAGAGCCCACAAAAAACACTGAGAGGAGCAAACAGTGAGTTGGGAGGAAACCCAAGTGGACGTAGTCCTGAAAGCCAGGTAAACAGAGTCTGCTAAGGAGGAGGAAGGAGTGATTAACTATGTCAACTGCTGTTAGGATCACTGCTGCTAGCCAAGACAGTGGGTGCCTTGTGTAGAGAAAGGCAACCCCTCTTGGGAATGCACTCCCTTCAAACCTGCAAGTCAGCAAGAGCAATGTGGACTAGATTTTATCCCCCAATTATCCCCTTTTTTAGATTTCCTTGTGCAGGGACAACCTGAACAACTGCACACGGTAACTCTCATGGTTGGTGAGTAGGATAGGGACCACGAATTGATCACGGAATTTCACAACGTGGATGCTATTAATGACCTAGACGGGAGGCGTTTTAGAGGAGTGGTGCTCACAAATACATGGATGTTCAGGGTTTAAGAGGAAATGAGAGCAGAGGAATTGGAAATAGTGAATAGAGAAGGAGATTTGCTGCAAAGAGGAGCAGAGAAATAGGGCAGTAGCTGATGAGGATCATGGGATCAAGAGAAATGGAAGAATAACAGCCTGTTTGCACGCTAACGGGAGCGTTGCGCAGATCATGCTCCCCTGCTGGACCACGACTGTGGCTTTCTCACTTACACCCATTCTTGTATTCTACAGTCTTTTCTCCAAATATCCCCTGAGTGTGCCTCTCTTAAATCATGTCAAATAATGTCATGACTTCTTCCCATCACACTTAAACAATATCCAGAGTCCTTACGATGGCCCATAAGAGCCTGTCTAGCTAGCTCTCCTTCCCCATTTCCTACTAGTCGTCACCTCAAATATGCAGTTCCAGCCTTGCTGGCCTCTTAAGAGCTTCCTCCAACATGCCAAGGCTACTCCCAGCTTGGGCCTCTGCACTTGTTGTTCCTTCTGTCTGGAACTCTCTTCTCCCTGTTTCTTCACACCTTCCTGCCTCACTTCCCTCAGGTTTCCACCTTAACCTCCTCAGTCCTTGTCTGACCACCTTATGATCTCCCTGTCACTCTCTTATTTCTTTCCCATAGTCTTTTTTCATTATACTAATCACTATCTGACTTTATATAGTTACTTTTAATGATCTATCTCCCCCCAAAATTGTGGTTCCATGAAGATAGGGACTTTGTCTCTTTTAATTCACATGATTACCCCCAGAGCAGACAATAATGTTAGGCATATAGAAGGTACACAATATGTATATTTTAAATAAATGAATAATTGAAAGAATGCTACAATTAACACTATGAGCACTTTATCACTTTTTAAGATATTGGCAATTAAGGGTCATGGGTTTGAGTTCTGTTTTGCCTCTAGAGATGAGCAGAGAAGAGCTCCAGTGTGTACCTTTGTTTTCAACATACATCTGTGCTCTAAAGATATTCTAACCAAGGGCAAAGGACCTTTGGTTCAACCCAATCATACTGTTTAGGATTTTAAATTTAATGGACAAAATTTGGCACAGAATAAAATCAGAGATGCCCTCTGTTATAGTGGAAAGGACATCAGAAGGCCTGGGTTCAAGTTGGCCGTGCTGTGTGACTTTCTATTATACAAGTCACTGTATTGCTGTGTGCCTGAAAGCCCTAGTTTTAAATTCTATCGCCTCATTGCTTAAGGGCCAAGTGAGATATTTGGGATAGCGCCAAACAAATGCATATAAATATTTTCTGTGGATGAAAAGAAAGTGTCTGTGGCTAATCCACGGGGACGGAGGAGGGAACAGAGTTGTGCTGAGGCATATGCACCATCTGGCTCTTTAAAATGTGTCCCTCAAGAAGAAAAATGAGATTGTTGTTGAGACTGTACTAAAGAATCATTTCAAAAGTGATATTTTCCAGCTCTAATAAGTCTGTGATCAAACAATCAGTTTCTGGGGTAAAGGCCACTGCTTTCCACCAACTGACCTGGAAGCAGGTACCATATATTTAATGTCAGGACTGTGCTAGCATAAGCATTTTCTCCCTGTGAAGAATGGAAAATAAAATCGTGTAGCGTAAGAGACTAGACATCCCTGGCTAGCTGGGAACTGAGAGACTTGCCTGTGAAGGACCTCCAAATGCCAGCCTGTCCCTGGAGTGACCAGAGGCGGTATTTTAAGTGCGGCATTTGTGTGCTAGATGCAGGAGAGGGGAGGCGCCTGCAAGTATGCAGATACTGGGAACAGCGGGGAGTAGGGAGAGCTCAGGGCTCACTTTCATTTCTTTCCCATCTGGTGGCATTTTCTTTGTGCCTTTACCTGGTCTGCTCTTTTCTCTCCATCATTGCTTTCCTTTTTTTACTCATGTTTCTGCCCCCTGTTACCTCATCCTGAGCCGGTGTCATTCTATCTGTGGTGGCTGCAGATAACTGTCAACAGCCTATCAGTTTCTCAGTTGCATTGCTGTCAGAGGAAGCTCATTGGCCCAGCTTGCCTTAACATTTTGAGTCTGGCCATGCAGACCTTGGGTCACGTTCATTTGGACTGCCCTCGAGAGTCGCCCATCTCTGGAGGATCAGCTGTGGCCAGAGTGAGGTCAGGTGGCGCAGGGCATGGCTGGACCCATTGCCAGACACTGTGCACTCGGGCAGATTTCCTGGGGAGGGGATTGGGTGGTGCAGACATTTTAAATGATACCTGGCTTAGATGAGGGCATGTTATGTGTGTGGGTTGCCCATATAGTCTCTTCCAGAATCACTGTTTACTACGCAAGTACAGACTATTACTCAAAGACATGAGTTCAATAGATCACCAAATCTCCTACTTGAAACTTTTAGTTTCTTTTCATTTTGTCTATTAATCTAAAATATTTTATGTCATCCTTATTAATTTTCAGGGCTTACAAACTGATTTCTAACATGCCAAAAAGGGGCCTAGACACTAAGTTCCACTGAGCTGTAAGAGCTGTTTCACTATATACTTTTTTTTTTTTTTTTGAGACAAGTTCTCACTCTATTTTTCAGGGTGAAGTGCGGTAGTATCATCATAACTCACTGCAACCTCAAATGCCTGGGCTCAAGCAATCCTCCTGCCTCAGCCTCCCAAGTAGCTGGGACTACAAGCACACACCACCCTGTCCAGCTAATTTTTGTAGTTTTTTGTAGACAGGGTCTTGCTGTGTTGGTCAGGCTTGTCTCAAACTATAGGCCTCAAGTGATCCTCCTACCTCGACCTCCCAAAGTGCCTCTCTTAACCTTGAGATTATGATATTACAGGAGCCATGGTGTGGTCCAGAGTTCACATATATAATGATGAAGCTGCTTTGTCAGAGATTTATCTGAGTGTGTGATAGGTGTGAGCCACTGTGCCTGGCCTATATACACTTCTATTATGGTAGATTTCGGCTGTTCAGTATATAAATCCTCACCATGGAGTACAATCTGGATCCTACTACACACTACCCCTTTGATGCCTCCAACTCTGACTCTGTTCTCCAAGAGGCTCTTCCTGGTTCCTAGTATTGAGAACTGGACATCAGGCCATGACCTCATGTTCCCAGGAACATCCTTTTGGTTGTACACACCCAAGCACATGTTCAATGAAATTGAGGAAATGCTGTAACCCTTTGACCTGTCAGACTGGAAATGGAGGCTTCATTGGCCAGGTAGAGGAGGTCAGTGTTCCCCATTCCTACAACAAATGCCCCTGACACCATCTTTTTGGAGAAATGAAGTTTGAGGGGTCATCCGCATAGATATGAGAACTAAAAATGCTCTTTCCCTCAGTGCTTAGCTATCGACACTGTCTGAGGGCACACCTGATCCAGGGGTTGCATGATTATGTGGTTTCCCAAGAGATCTTATCAGAGCAAGAGAGGGGCTTGAAACTCTACTCCTAGCTCCATTCCAGGATGTGAACTAGGGTGAAGGCCTCATGCCACCTCCCACCATGAGAGCCAGAGGACTGGGTTCTTTGGAGTTGTCTCAAAGTGGGGGCTCCTGTGGCTTTCTTTGCCATGCCCAGGGACCAACCCTGTTGCTGTTTGTTAAAAAGAAGAATGAGGAGTTCTGGCTTTTACTGATTAACAGGGCCGATTATGTAAGGTTGCTATGACTTCCCTTCATTCCTAAATTTCTGGAGCGATTCAAGGAGACATTAACACAAATAGATTTCCGGCAGGCAGACAGTCTTTCCATGTTTGAGAGGGCCATCAGAGAAAGATGGAGTTTTATCCCTCACCTTGGCAATTGGACTACCTAAATAGAGTGTCTTGAAGAGCCTGAAGCTCAGATCTCCAAATTATGTTCTTTTTGACCAAGAAATCTGATGAGGATGATCACACCAATCAGCCCCACAGATACTTGTGGATATTAAGTGACCTGGGTAGGGTAACATATGTAGTAAGTGGCCCTGGTACTGGAGAGACAGGTTTCCATGATCATTAAGGCTAAATGTGGAGATGTTTGGGAGTTTTATATATGCAAAGATTGGTTCACTTTCAATTTCTCCAGCCCAGTTGCCTTTCTGACTAACTTTTAAAAGTGAAACTATTGGCCTGGACTCTTGGTCTCTAGGGGCTCCACCCCTCTTGCCATCTCAGTCTACTCTCTATTTGCCTAGAGTGTATGTTAGGGGGATTGGAAGAGAGATTCAATAGCAGGAATTGTCCTAGAGGGCTGGCCTTTGCCTGTATTTACTTTTCGAGATGGGACAATGGTAAAAGAACATACACATCTTTGCGTGAAGGATGGCATTGGGAGTTCTGATACTGGACTGCCAGATACAGTTGGGCAGTTGGGCACTGCAGAAAGGGCTCAGTCTAAATGAAGTGTGGAAGTATCAAATAACATGTCCAGGTCATAGGGCCGGTTAAGTGATAGCAATCTGAGCACAATGCCTGAAAAACAGCAAGACATCAGTGACCAGCTACGGAATAAACAAAAGCCAGAATCCAAACCCAAACCCAACTTTTCATTCCAAAGGCAACGTAGCTTCCATTTGGATAGCCTGCCTCCATCTTAAACATCTTTCATTAACTAGCACTGACAGAAAAGGCTTTCTTAATTTTATATTAATATTTTTGTCTCAGAAACAAAAATGTCACGTTTTGATATTATCATACTATCAATGCAAGATGGCAGGAACTTAGTCATTCTGACCATCCTTCTTGTCACAGGTAGACAGGAGGCCACAGTCTGCCCAGGGTTTCTTTTGTGTTTGGCAATGGAATACTAAGTGAGTCTAAAATCAGTTTCGATGAATACCGGAAGAAAGGAATCCCACTTGAGATGACTGTGTTGCTGTGAAGACGACGTACAGCCCAAGGCATCAGTCTCCTCTGCTGACAGGAGCCAAGTGATCAGATGTGGATGTGCAGTTACTCAGACCTGAGTGCGTCCATCCCTGAAATTCACCAGGTAACTTAATTCAGGACTGCTTCATGTTGAAAATGATTACTGTGGAATATCATCATAACGCAACTGCCACAGCTTGGAATTCAGCGTAAAGTTAAATAACCTATCTGAGGGAGTGTTCTTACTCAAGTAGCCAAAAAGAGCTTGTCTTGAGAGATTTCACTAGCAAGGTAGGGCCATAGCATGGGTGACGTAAGCCCCGGCTGAGCATTCCATTTAGTATTTAGCAGGGGAAAATTACTTAATAAGGTCTCTCTTGGATTTAAGATCTCGGAAATTCTCTCATTCTCTCTCTCTTTCTTTTTCTCTCTGTCTCTCTATCTCTTTCTCTCTTTTCATCTCTTCTTCCTCCCCTCCCCTTTTCTTTCCTGAGCTCAGTGGATTAGTGAAATTTGTAAACCCCTGCAAATTTCCTGTCCTCTATAACTGATAGTGAAGCTCTCTCTAACACAACTTTTGATGCAAAAAATGGAGCCATTGTGCCAAGTATAAAATAACTTCTCCCCTCTGCATTGTTCCAGCAACAATCTCTCTTCTCATCATCCTCTTACATGACAGAGTACATTTTGATTCTTTTTCTCATGAGTACAAGCACATGCTTTCCTACCTAGGCACCTAGTCTCCTTCTTGCCTACTATAGATTTGGGGAATCGAGGTTGGGGAAACTCTGGCAGAGGAAATATGCAGCCTTGGGTGCAAGAGTGCAGAGTTAAGGGTGGAATCTACATTTTTGTATCCAGGGCCAGAATAAACTTGTGACACTGTGTAGGTATGCAAGAGGCCATTGCACTTCTAAAGTGGCTTGTTTACTCTTGGGTGTGAGAGACAGGCTCACTCCTGTTCCACTTCTGCCTCGCTCTGTTGTCCTTCCATTATGGAATCACGTAATCAACATTAAGCAGCACATGGATGGGGCCAGGAGCAAGGGACACATCATCATGGAAGCCCATATCCTTGACAGGAGTCAGTTTCTGGCTAGACTGGAATTAAGAGATTTTCAATTTCTCAGGCCTCAGCACCCTTCCTTTTCAAAATGGAAAAATTGGTCTAAAACACAAAATGATCTCCAAGGTCTTTCCAGCTCTGCAATCATGCACTGAGCTTACAGTATGATTTTAATTATTCTGTTCTCCCAGTACCCATCACCAGCACATCATCTGTGATTTTTCCTTGGATATATTTGTTATCTTAAAGGCCCCCCCAAATTTTATCAACTTAAAATGGAACAAGAGTTGTCACATATCACGTTTGAATGTTGTTTCTGTCATAGGAAAGCATGCAGTTCTCTCAAAGGAGCAGAATGTAAAAATCATTCCTTAATTAGTTTAGGTAGGTTGTGATTGTGTGTGTGTTGGGGGTGGTTGTGAAGAGAGTGAAGGGAGATTGAAGATGAGAAGAGTTATTTAAAAGTTCTTAATTTAGGCAGAAAGAAAATGCTCCTTGGAAGGGACTTATTTCATGAGATTTTTCCATTTTAGGGGCATTTAGTAAATTTTATAAAATGTAGTCTCCAAAATGATGATTCAATAGCCACACTCAGGCAGTCTTCTTTGGCAAATGAACTTGGGGACTGGGTTAAAACCAGAATCCCCTGGGTACCAGGCAGGAGTCCTCCCCACCTTGTGGGAGATGCATTTGCAGTCATGTCCCACATTAATAGGTTACATGGGAAAAAAAATCACCATAGTAAAAACCACTTTCATAGTTTAAACAACAAATCCTCCAGCCCAAAGATCACCTCTGGGACTTAAGATCAGTGAATAGAATGCTGATCTAGAGAGCCTTACAAATCTGGATAAAATTACCTTCAGCTGCATGATGAATTTCAAGAAATATCATTTTTATTTTTAGAACACAATGACTAATACCATACTTAACCTTGAGATTATGATATTACAGGAGCCATGGTGTGGTCCAGCATTGGCATATATAATGATGAAGCTGCTTTGTCAGAGATTTATCTGAGGGCTATTATGCTATTCTGACATTAAGATTAAAAAAAGAAAAAACATGTAAGACAGCAAACAAATTAAGCTATGCGTTTTGATCTAAGAGAGATTGAAAGACATTTTATTTTCCAAGGTAAAAAATTTGTCTAAATTCCTTTTGTTTAAATGCATTGTCTTCCTCCCACACTTTGGAAGGCTATTTTGGGTGCTGATTATAAGTTTGTAAAAACTTTTTAGTGGCATGGTTTTTACTTGATAAGGCTGATTTCTGCAATCATCTTGGACAGAGATGGTTTCCAGGTGCACAGCCCACGTGTTTGGTGAAAATGGCATCATCTCATCTGGCAACAGAACTACTGTTGCCAGAAACATTTATGGAATTAAACACTATATATATATATATATGTATATATATGCCATCTACTTAGTCTTTTGTTGTGGTGGTGGTGGTTAAAAAATATAGGTATATGGGTAGATAGCGAAATTTGTCATCTTAACCATTTTTAAGTGTACCATTCAATTCAGTGGCATTAATTACATCCACAATATTGTACAACCATCACCACTATCTACTTCCAAAATATTTTTATCACCACACATAAAATCATTGTAACCATTAATCAATAACTCACCATCTTCCTTCTTCTCCAATCCCTGGTACCCTCTATTCTACTTTCTGTCTCTATGAATTTGCCTATTCTAGACATTTCATGTAAGTGGAAATATACAATATTTGCCCACTTTTATCTTGTCTGTTTCACTTACTGTAATGTTTTCAAGGATCATCCATATTGTAGCATGTATAGGAACTTCATTATTTCTATTGTTGAATAATAATATTCCATTATAAGTATAGACCATATTTTGTTTATCCATTCATCTGTGATGGACACTTGCATTGTTTTGGCTTCTGTGAATATGATACAACTCCTTAGCTTTTTAAAATTTGTAGTAGACATTTGCTGGAGTATTTCTTCCCTGGAAGGTTAATTCTTTAAGGGTCAATTTTTAAATATCTTTGCTGCAGAAAAGAGTTTCCAGATCCAACCTGGAAGCTCAATATGGTGCAAACCACGCTCTTGCTTGGAATATTAAGTCAGAAAAATCACTTCAGATCTTCTTCTAGTTCCACCAAGATGAACTAAGGGCTATCCCAGTAATATTACTGTCCCTGGAGCCCAAATGAACCTAGGTGATAAACAATGCTCAGCATCAAGTTCACAAGCAGAGGAGAAATGAGATTCTAAGTGAAGAGTGGTGGGATTAGTACCAAAAGAGTTAACAGCTGGGTGAGCCATGTGGTTTTAGAGCTAAGGATAATGAGTCAGTCAGACATTCATTCAGGAAATAGAAAAACACTTTCAATTCTTAAAGCATGAAGAGATTTAAGATGGGGAACTTGATTGCTTTCAAAATTATCAGAAGAATTGATGGACTGGATATTAAGAAGGCACTAGAATGACTTTCAAAACCATTCTTCACTGACCTGTAGGGGAGCTGCTACCCCTGAAACCACTGCTAGAGCTAAGAATTCAAGAATATGCTCTTGCCCTCATGATCCAGGGTTCTGGAACCTAGAATCATTGCAGTTGGTTGACCAACCATTTTTTTCCTTTTGCTAAGGAGGTCTACTCAAGTAGAAAAAAAAATGCTTATAGGTAACATTAAAAACTATTTTAAAATAAAAATGTAGTATTTTGTGCCAAAGGTGGTTTTGGTATTTCACTGCGTCATGGAAAGATTTTTGTTTCTGGATAAAACTTTAGAAACTATGTATCTAACATAATTCACAGCATCTAGGTGTAACTAGCATCTTTGCACAAATTTTTAAGACATTTAGATTTGGTAGTAGGGTGATGAGACTGAGAGATTAGGGGAATTTGATAAATTGGCATCTAAATTTGGCCACAGAACAGGTATGGCAAAGGCAGCGCCCATAGGGGATTCCTAGATGCAAGGAAAGCAGGAAGAGAGAGCTGTCATTGGGTACAGGATGGATCTAAGGGGGCTGTAAAGTTTCTGAGTCTCAGCAAGAAACAGGAGGAGGATACTTGCAAAATTTCACATGAATGTTTAACTTTTCTACTCTATTGCCTACGTATAAAGTAGCAGTCTTGCTGCAATACTTCTGGGAGGAAGGGTTGGCTTACTGTGCATGTGTGTGTGTCTGGTAGAGAGTCTACTTCTCTCGTACTTCCTCCCTTGGGGACCTCCACTAGAGTTTCACTGGTTGATGAGTTTGGGAGAAGAAAAACAGGGCAGGTATGACTTAGTGCCTCCTCTCTCTTTTAGGAAGCCAGGTGCCCTCAGGAGGTAAACAATTTGCTCTGTTCCTCCATGCTCATAGGTCTGCAGGAATCTAATAAACAAATAGGAGCCGTTAGTGTTCAGCACAGCCCATGATTCTTTGGGACTTTAATCTTTGAGCATTAATTTCTCCTTGGGGAAGATAGTTTAAACCTCATAAGGGAAGATAGTTTAAACTCAAAATAGGTTGCAATCTTTCGCCATAGAAGCATCTTTAGGTTGTGATGTAATCTCATTGCAGAAACACTAACGAGCTAAATCAGACATTATGACTGGACATGAATTAGAATGGGTAACCAAAGAGCAGAGTGAATTATCAACCCTGAGTGTAGAATGACCTTGAAATGTCTTATCCTGTCCTATATTCTTCGGATCCACTTCAAAGTCTTCTGGGTGGGGGAATCTACACTGCCCGCTAGTGGTTAGTAAGAGGAAATTTTCTCCCTCAAGGAAATAGCCTCATCCCTGATTATTTTTTGGGTTAGGGAGTATCTGGAGAGAATATCATTTTTCCAGCTTCATGTTTCCTTATGAAGTAACCTCTAATAATTGATGCATGCAGGGGCATTTCATTCCTGTGATTCAGCCCCTTCCTGACCCTGAGTCTCTGGAGGTAGTTTTTGACAAAAAGTATAAATTATACTCTGCTGTGCTCTTCCCTTCCAGGGAAAGCCAAAGGTTGTTCAGACTTCCAATGACTGTAGATGGGTAAGTCTGTTTAAGTCAGGGAAAAGTATCACCAGACCCATTTGGCCAGTAGACCTAAGTCTCCAGTCTCCAATGTTAGCTTTCATCTGTCTGACTCTTGGGTCTCTCTTTTCTGGAATTCTGAATTTGGTTGGGAAAGGGAGAGGATGTTAAAGATTAGCTCTCTCAGATCCTTAGAGGTGAGAATGAGGAGGCTTTTTCTCACATCTTCAGCTACATACAGCGAGGCAGCCGTCTGGCAGCAGCCACCTTCCCAGCCCAGGCTGGTGATATCATCATCTTGGGAGGGCTTTTGTAGTGCATTTGCTTTGCAAGTGGATTATTAGTCAGATTTAATTTTTTAGGTGATATAAAAATAAGTTCCACGGTTTCACATCACTCAGTTTCATCATAGTGTCTCATGTACAGAAACACAATTCAGCAAGAAAAATGACTAAAAAGTACTATATTTTAAATTTTACTCACATCCCCTAAAGGACAGTAAAAGGGTCCAATTCAAAATACAGAAACACTTATTCAAAAATCCTCCTTGCTCTTCTCTAATTTTTTCACACGCTTGGTTGCTTCCTAAGCCTTCTGCTCAAAACTCTGCCAGAGTCTCCTCACCACTATCATAATTGCTTTTTTGTTTTCTCTTCCCTGTTCCCATTTCTTATTTCTTTATATATTTACTTCATTTTTTTCTTACTCTACCTACTTACAGGGTTCTTCAGAATAAGGGAGACCCCAGTGTCCATTTGAACTTTTTAATATCTAACAATAGCTTTTGAGCCATAGAAAGACTTTGGTTTTAAATTAATATTAGTTTATTTAAATCAGTCATAATTAAAAAATCCAGTTTCCTTTAAGCCTGTAAGCTGAACTTCAATCATTGTTATTCTATTTATGAATTTAGCAATTTTAACATAAAATAAAAACAATTTATTAATGTCCATTAACTCAAGTAAACAGACTAAATTCCCTGACTGTTTTCAACTGGACTGTTCCATGTTCCATCTTTCATTATTTGGTCTTCAAAAATCCATCCTAAATGAGTCCTTTGAATATCTGCTTCTCTGCCAGCTGGCATGATGTTAGACTTTGTCAGTAGTGGGCGCTGGACGCTGTCGCAGGAAGGGGCTCTTCTTCCTGCATCCAGTTTCCTCCTCCCGAAAGGCCCCTGCAGTCGGCAGCACCTGAAAGCCAGAAGCTTCCCCAGCACCCTTACAGGAGGTTTGGTAGCTGCATGCTTCTGGCAAGATGCTCCCATAACAGCCGGCATCTTAGAGTGGATTTCTGGAAAGTTCCAGAGGGTGGGTTTCAGAAAAAAAGGGTTTTTTTTTTTTTCTCCCTAGAGCACCGCAGGGACATCTCTGCCATTCAGGGAGCCATGATCACACCCTCTCCAATGAGGTCTGGATCTCAGCCCTGAGTAGACCTCTTCCAGTGTGCTACATCTCAACTCAGGGTAAGACGACTTCTTGTATCTACTATTCCCAGTCTTTATATTTCTCTTTACTTCTTACTAGACAATTTCTTATTATTCCAATCCCATATTACAGGTAATAACTCTTTATATTAAATTTTCCTTGTGAAATTGCTGCGTGATTTCTATCTCTTGATTAGACCCTGATGGCCACCCAGGATAAGGCATTTGGATGGCCATTTGTATGCTATATCATACAGCATGGGCTAAATGAGAAGGTCCATTTACAGATCTAATTCATTAAATCTGCTTAGACTTTTAAACTTCCCTTATGTACTTAATACATTTAACATTCTTTATAATCACTTAAAATTCCTGAAAGGACAATCTTAAAGTCCTAAGAAACAAAATATTCTCAAATACCTAAGCAATCCTTATGGATCTAATAAGTTAAATTTATAAATATAGGAAATTTCAAGTTCACGATTTTGTAAACACAATCTGTGTTTACAAATTTGTGTAAACACAATTTGTTTACAAACTTAGTTAAAATTTGTAAAGCATTCAACTTAAATCATAAATCTAAAAATCAATTACTGATTTAAATTTGGCATCAGAAGACAAATTTTCAGATTTTTCAATGTGCCATGATGATGTTAAACACTACAGGATTTAAGAAATATGGATTAACTTGAACTTAATACAACAGTACTTACACTATAGCTTTGATTTACTTACTCATTTCTGTATTTATTCCCAAACTTTCCCAGGGTGGAAGAGACATTTATCCAGCTATGGGACAGTTTTATCTCTGGTTAGCCACGGTTACCGGATCTGCAGTTCTTACTCATGTTACACTCACCATCTTCGGGAGGCAGAGGAGACATATAGACTACTTTCATCCAGGTCATTCTTTCTGAAGCATATACGCACATGTTTAGTCCTTTTAAAATACTGGTTCCTATGTCAACATGAGATTGAAAGGTCACACCCTTGTGAATTCTTTCATGTGATTTGGGTAATAGAAATTTTATCTTTTCATTCAGATTTCAGTTAACTTCTGTTGGGAAAGGCAGTCCTTGCATGCTATTTTTTGACTGCTATTAGGCTGCATGAGAATGGGCCGTGGGCCTGGAACGCTGTCTATCCAAGAGATAAAGAGTCCTCACAGTTTGAGTTGGGTTTGTCACTTTGTGTGGGGATGTCTTTCCTTGTTTCAGAATCAATGTATACCCTTTAGTCCTACTTAAGCATGTGTCATATGGCACCTGGCCAACTCCACTACTATATCTGACTACTCTCCCTGTCCCGTGTAGGGAGGGGACTGATCCTTCTGCTGCAGCACAGCACAAGACCGGTGTGTGCAGGCCGATTGCCCTGTGTCTGCTGCCAAGAGGGACCTGCTGGCCATGGAGGACTAGCACCCACTACCGAAGCTGATCTTGCTCTGTCTCTTCTCTATATGAGCAAAGTGTTGCTCCATCTGGTACTTGACTGTGTTATTTTCCTGGACGACTCTAACACCAAGAAGCAACAGGCAGAAGTGGTTGGACTCTACTCCTAATAAATAGGTAGCATTTGCTTGAAAACATTCAGTTCTTGAGTGAATTCTGAATTTCTTTAGCCACCTGTCATGATTTTTTAAAGTAATTTTAATGCCATTTGATTAGATTGTGTATTCAAAGTCATAATTGGGTCTAATCCTTGGGTCTTAACTCTATAAAGTACTATAAATGACATGTTGAAGCTGACCCAGAAAGCTAGAGTCCTTCCATCTGAGAGAAGGGTAGTAGGATTGTGGGCTGGGGCAGAGTTTGTGAGAATGTTTTCTTCTGTTTCCATTGTATTTGTGTGGCACAGTAAGTAACTAGACAGGCTACATCAAGACAGAGAGTTCAAATTTGGTCATTATTGACTCTTATGCTCTCTAATCTGTTCACATCATATCCTAAGGGTGAGACTGATTCTGATATCTGCTATTCCTATGTTCTTTATAGTTCTCTCTACTTGGTTTCCTAGGTCACATCAATCTTAAGGGATAATCAAGAAGTTCCGTGTTTGGCTCAGAGCACCACAAGTATGACACCCAGTCTCAAAACTTGGCCTCATGCCTTTCCCATAGGCCCAGAGTGGCTTACACATTTTACTTTTTTAAACTGCTATTTGTTGAGCACTCTGTTTTCCAGCTCTGTGAAAGTCATATTATATAAACTGTCTTGTTTAATTCTCACATAAACACTGTGAGACATTTTTCACCACAGCTTTATAGATAAGAAACTGAGACACACACATACACACAGTCACACACACACAGAATACCTGCCTCATGTCAGAATACCTGCTGGGTGCTAGAGACAGAATGGTGAGCAAAGTGGTCCCTGCTCACCTGGACTTTACAGCCAAGTGCGTGGAGGGAAGAAGTATAGATACTACGTGAACGCATACCTAATCACACACTGTGATCAACGTAGACCCTGACCCAGGACAGGGATGCAGGGAAAGCTTCCCTGAGGAAACAGCATTGTAGCTCAATCCTGACACTATAGGATGAAGGCTTGTGTCCCCCTCAAACTCATATATTGAAACTTTAACCCCCAGTATGATGATATTTGGAGGTGGGGCATTTGGGAAGTGCTTAGATCATGAGGATGGAGCCTTATAAAAGATGGTTAGGGTCCTTATTAAAGAGGCCCACAGAGCTCCTTTGCCTCTTCCGTCCTGTGAGGACACAGCAAAAAAGCCATCTATGAACCAGGAATCAAGCCCTCACCAGACACTGGATCTGCCAGCAACTTGATCTTGGACTTCGCAGTCTTCAGAACTGTGAGAAATAAATTTCTGGTATTTGTAAGCCACTCAGTTTATGGTGTTCTGTTACAGCAGCCTGAACAGACTAAGGCACCTGGTATGTTTGGTAGCAAAATCCTTTAAAATCTCCATTAATTGAAAACTGTTGAAAGCTTGTGAATTTTAGGTTCCAAGCTTCGATTCTGGATTCAAAACAGAATTCAAAACTGACCTGGATTCAAATCATAGCTGTAATTTTTACTGTCAGTGTTAACATGTCTGAGCTTCAGTTTTCTCATTTGTGAAGTACTACAATGATGATGATGATGATGATGGCAAGGACATAGACCTCACAGGTAAAGATTAAATGGGATTATATATGTAAGCATGTAGCACAGTGTCTGGTATCTAGATTTTAGTTCCTTTCTCCATTTCTCTTGCTCTTGTCCAATTTTGTCCATCATCTTTGTTGGGCAATCTTAATTTTGATTCCCAACAGTTTGGCCATAGGTCTCACAGTCTCCTTGCTTTAGGAAAGAGCATGAGACCTTCATGAAAATAGGATTCCTACAGACATGTTCTTATGCCCAAACTCCTTAGGGTGGATATGCAGATTAGGTGCCCACCTCACAAACAAAAGACCCGTTGCTTATGAGAAATAGTTCCTCACAATGAGCCAAAGATTCAAAAAACAAACACAAAAGCTTATCTTCCACAACATTCTTATTAGTTTTTCTCAGCCCTGATTCCTTGGGGTTCCATTTTTCTTAGGGAAATTCAGAGACCTCTGCTCATTGCCATTGATTTTTCCCCTCTCCCAGCTTGCTGCGCAGGTCACGGCAGCCTCGCTGAGACTGCCAGCCCAGGATGCAATTACTGCCAATTGCATTGGGATATTTTGTGTGAGAGAATGCCCTGTTACAGAACACACATAGGGAAGCAAAACACTGATTATTTAATTTGCATTGTTTTTCCATGAATCTAAAAAACTCCCTTCTGCAAGGAGCACGGAGGCAAAATGATTAAGACAAAACAGCCAGAATAGAATGAAAGAAACCTAGCTGCTTAAAAGAAAAGGGGGAAAACAAACTCACGGAAGCAGAAGCAGTCAGAAAAAACAATGTTATTTAAATAATACTATATCTCTCCTGCCTTATCATTCTGATTACATTAAACTAATCTACAAAACTGAAAGGTAGTGAGCAGTATTTCCTTAAAGCACATTAAATAATAGTGTCAAAATGCAAATTTATTCATTAAGTATAGATGAGCATGTTAAATATTCATGAATTGTTGCTTCCAGTATATAATTAATCCCATGGTCTTTGTGTCCAAAACACTTAGAAGATAAAGGGTTTGTACCATCACTGTTATAAACTTATATAATTCCCAAAAATACCCCGCAGGGCAAAGGTTAAGCACGTAGCAGATCCCAAACTGGAATCTCATTTTATCAATACTTTGTATTGCATTTTAATAGGAACATGGCTATCTGATGACACAAGATTTATATTTCTAACTCCTGCTGTCTAGTAATCTAGGTTAGAAATAAATATTTCAGGCTTGAAGAAGCTCTTGCTTAGCCTGAATATACTAGATCTAAAATTCTCTTTTGTTTTGTTTTTGACCTTGGGCAAATGGAAGCATTTTATAAAAGTCTTCCTCTTAAGCAGAAAAAGTCATGTTTTTACCTCCTTCTTTACCCATTTTTTTGGGGGAGGGGTTAAAATCATCCCTTCATTTGGGGTGGTTTTAGAATCTCTTGGAAATACAGCCCATTTTCTCTACACAGCCCATTTTATCAAGAGCCATATGGAGTTTGAAAATTTCTCTCCCTAAACGACTAATGTATCTTTGTAGGGTCTGAAAAGTTAATGTCACCCATTCATAGTGCTCCTTACTTACTTTCTAGGTTACTTGTATCATTGTTAATTTTGATTCACACTTATTATTGTTGATCCCTGGGAAAACTCACAAGAGCAAAGTAGCAAATGAAAAAAACATTTGGGCTTTTTTTGTTTTAAGACAGGAACCAGGTTCTTCCAATTCTGTAAAACTATATGAATATATCTCTATTTCTGTATGGTAGATTGTATTCTTGTTCCCAATTCTTTACCTCTCCATATGTTATAATTTTATAACCATACCTCTTGTCATGTGATTTTTGCAATACATCCCCCAAGAGTGGCCGGAGTCTGTTTCTCTGCTCCATTGATGTGGGAATTAGCCATATCACTTGTTTCGGCCAACAGAATGTTGGCAGAAGTGAAAGCAGGCCAGCTGAAAGCCACGGCTCTGAGAGGCATTGTGTGCCTGCGCTCATTCTCTTATGCTTCTGTCATTCACCATGAGAAGAGCATGCCCAGGGAGCTGTGAGTCCAAGGAGAACAAAAGAAACACAGAGCTGGCTTGATCCCAGCCCTCAGGCTGGAGCCACGCCCAGTGTAGATCTGCTGAACTCCACGGATCAGCCTGAGATCAAATTGTGTCTCTATTTTGGTCTCTGAGTGACCTTGCACAAATATTTCAACTCCTCAAAACCTCTGCTCTCTTATTTCTAAAGTGGGGTTTTCTATTTTGCAGGGCTCTTGTGAGGATTTCAAGAGATAATATATATGAAAACTTGAGTGCTTATTGAATGCTAAATACTATGTTAAATACTTTACAATCATTATCTCTGGGCCCATAATTTCCCGTAATGCCTGGGACAGTCTTTAGATATCTACATACCTATGTCCCTGCCTCCCTCAAATCTTTGCTTAAAAGTCATATTCCAGAGACACCTATTCTAATCAACATTCTATTTATCTTTTTCCTCCATGTTTCACTTAGGATGACTTCTATTGTTATGTCTTCAAGTTCAGTAGTTTTTTTCTTCCACAATTAGTCTAATCCATTGTTAATTCTTTCCCATGTATGTTTAATCACATACATTGCATTTTTATCTCTAGAATTTGATATGGATCTTTTAAATACCTTTCTTGTCTTTACTTAGCTTTTTGAACATACAGAAAATATTTATAACAATTGTTTTAATATCTTTATCTGCTAATTTTAACATCTGTGTCAATTCTGGTTCAGTTTTAATTGATTTTTCTTCATATTTTTGCTGCTTTGCATTCCTAGTAATTTTTTTATTGAATGCCAGACAATGTGGACTTTATTTTGTTGGGTACTGGACATCTTTATAGTTCTATAAAATATTCTTGATCTTTATTTTGGAATGCAGTTAAACTATTTGGAAGTAGTTTAATCCTCTTGGGTTTTGCTCTTAAAGTTTGTTAGCTGGGACCAGGGCAGTATTAAGCCTACGACTAATTATGCCCCATTACTCAGTTAAGAACTTTCTGAGTAATGTGCTCAATGCTTTATAAATTATGAGGTTTTCTAGCTTAGCTACTGAAAATAGGCAGTATTCCTGGCCCCGTGTGAGCCTTAGCAATTATTCCCTCTAATCCTCTTGGGTGGTTAATTCTCTGGCCTCAAATGCACTTGCTGATTAGTATATAACTGGAAACTCTAGAGGGACCCTCTGGAAATCTCTGAAGTCCTCTCTCTGTGTATCCTTCTCCTGTCTGGCACTCTGTCTGCCACCTCCAGTAGCCTCTGGAATTCTAGCTTCTTTTTCTCTACTCAGGGTGTCCACGAGACTCTGCCTGGGTTCCTTCTCCCTGAAACATAGGAAATTCTTTAAAAGTAATAAGCTGGGGCAATTATAAAACTCCTCATTTTTTCCCATTTCTGAGAAATCACTGTCCTTTGTTCCCCTGTGTACAGTATTTTGAAAGCTAATATTTTATATAGTTAGTTTACTTTTTTGGTTGTTTCAGGCAGAAAAGTAAATCCAGCCTTTCCTTGTCTTGGCCAGAAGAGGAAGTCTTTAATTATTTAAAAAAATATATAGTCTCATGTATGTATCATAATAAAGGTCACAGGGCTTGAATTTTCTCTGTCACTTATTCACAGGGGAAAGCTACTTTTGCCATATGTGGTGGCCAATGTTATTTGATTTTTTAATGTTAAATTTAAAAAATTGAAACCAGGAACCACACAAAAACATGAAACTAATCATCTTTTCTGTAAATAGCATACCATGGACAATAAGCAGTAAAATAAAGAATGTTTCTGTTTCTCTTTTTGAGTGTCTGAAGTTGAAGAGGGCAGGAGAACATCTCTGCATAATTGGAATCACTAGAAAGCAGGTCCACAAACAGGCAAGTTGAATTTCAGGACATCTTTTATTATTGTCAGTAAAGTTATTAATCAGACAAAAGAATACATTGTGTAAAGCATCAGAATAAGATGGTGTCATTGTGAAGGACAGCTCTTTGAGGTGTCATAGATGGAAATGAATAGTGCCTACACTGATTCTTTACTGTGGAGTTGTGAGACCACAGATGCCCAGAGTGGTAACAAAAGCCTTGACTAAACAAGAGCGACTGCATATATGTGGTCACCAGTGGGAAGGTGAGCTTAGATTGCTTGATATGACACAGTGTAGGCTATGAAGTGGAATGTCCTCAAGGGGTTGGGTGTAAATGTAGGAATGAGGAAACAAGTAGGAAGGAACATCTGTCTGTCTAATTATCACTAGGCGATTCAGGGACATTCCTAGTATTTTTAAAGTGATCTCAGATTATTTGCTTCTCTTCTACCTGACCCCTATGTTTATATCTTAGATTCTGCTTTCAGTTGTAAATTGAAATGGATTTTGTCAACTATCACCAAAATGGACACTTTGGTCTGAACAGTTCAAATGGTTGTATCTCTTGGATCTAATTGACCAGGTAATCTTGGGTGGGGAGTTCTTTATACCATATATAAACAATTCACATATGGGAGAGTGAAAAGTAATAATAATAGTATTAGCATATAAAACTGACTAGCTCAGTATGAGTTAAGTTTTTTACATGAATCCACTCATTTAATCATGTCAATTACTATAGATATGAGATATTTTAGCATTTGCAGATGAGGCTTGGAGAGATTAACTCGACCAAAGTCATACATTTTATAAGTAATGGCTCTGAAAAGCCTCAGATTTCATATCTGAAACTGTGGGTGTTTATTAGATTCCTTTTGATTGTTACTAGTGCTAAATGAAGTAAAGTGTGAAAATTTTTAACCACAAAGCCTAGTACAGAGTAAGCACCCAGCACATAATAGATAAGCACCATCTTCATTATCATCGGTGTTTTGTTCAAGGTCACACAGCAAATTGAAGCCAGGATTTGAAATCCACGTATTCTAATTCCAGAGCCTCAGTTTTTAACCACTGTTCTACTGTCTTTAATTTTAAAAGTGTAATAATCTATTTTATGTGGGCTTTGGTGTAATTAGAGGCATGGCTTAAATTCCTGGCAGGAAGATCTGACAAACAGGAAAGTTTAAAAGAAAAAAGCAAGATAGAATCATAGAAGAGAAAATCCATGGTTTCCAGAGGAGCAGGCTTCTTCATAAAAGCCTCACAGGAAGCTTTTCCTGACAACCCCACACCTGAGACAAGATAGCCAGCTAAGGGTAGACCAGTAGATGATTTGCTGACCTAACAGGAATGCATGAGATGCCATTAGAAATTCCTATGAGTATCAGTCAAATTTAAAATATATAATGACTCAAATGTAGGATGTAGTCTTGCATTACTACTAACTAATTAGTCCAGTAAGTAGATAATATGGTAAGTAAGACTCAGAAGGGAGATGTGACCAAAAAGGTCACGGACTTTGCAGTGTATAGGCGGGGTTCCTTAAAGCTTTTTAGTGGCTTTAAATATCGCAGGATAAAAAAAGGAGAATGAAGGAAACATGATACTGAAAAACATAAAGCATCAAGCCAAGAGATAATTGAGGGGGCGGGGATGGGAAAGAAATGCAGTAGCAGTAACAAGAACAGCAGTGGGTGTAGCTATTGCATTCTAATCCTGGTTATTTAATCAGAACCAGCTCACCTAGCCTGCGCACAAAAGCTCATACTGAGCAGTGGGTGCTACTTGAGGAATTTCTTGAGGTTTATTCCCACTTGCTTGATTGACCTGATAGCCCTTGCTACTTTTTTTTCTTTTTAAATAGACTTTACTTTTTAGATCAGCTTTAGGTTCACAGCAAAACTGAGTGGAAGGTACAGAGATTTCCCACAGGCCCTCTGCCCCAACACATGCATAGCTTCCCAATTATCAACATCCCCCACCAGAGCGGTATATTTGTTAGTTACATCATTATCACCCAGACTCCATAGTTTACACTAGGATTCACTCTTGGTGTTGTACTTTCTGTGGATTTGGACAAATGTATAATGACATGCATCTACCGTTATAATGTCATATAGTTTCGCTATCCTAAAAATTCTCCACCTATTTATTCCTTCCTCCTCCTAAACCCTGGAAAACGCTGATCTTTTTACTGTCACCATGGTTTTTCCCTTTCCACAGTGTCATAAAGTTGGAATCATACAGCATGTGGCCTTTTCAGATTGGCTTCTTTCACTTAGTAATAGGCATTTAAGGTTCCCCCATGTCTTTTCATGGCTTGACAGCTCATTTCTTTTTAGCTCTGAATAATATCCCGTTGTATGGATGTACCACAGTTTGTTTATTTCACTCACCTGGGACATCTTGGTCACTTTCAAGTTTTGGCAATTATGAATAAAGCTACTATAAACATTTTTGTGCAAGCTTGTGTGTAGACATAGTTTTCAACTCTTTTGGGTAAATACCAAGGAGTATGATCTCTAGATTTTATGATAATAGTATATTTAGTTTATAAGAAATCTCCAAGCTGTCTTCCAAAGTGGCTCTACCATTTGACATTCCCACCAGCAATTAATGAGCATTCCTGTTGCTCAATATCCTTGTCAGCATTTGGTATCAGTGTTCTGGATTTTTGGCCATTCTAATAGGTATGCATCTATGAGTGGTATCTCATTGTTGTTTTAACTTACATTTGCCTGATGACCTAAGATGTGCAACATTTTTTCATATGCTTATTTACCATCTGTATATTTTTTTGATTAGGTGTCTTTTAAAATCTTTGGCCCATTTTTTAAATCTGTAATCTGGTTGTTTCCTTATTGTTGATTTCTAAGAGTTCTTTGTATACTTTAGATAACAGTCCTTTATGAGATATGTATTTTACATATATTTTCTCCCAGTCTGTGGCTTGTCTTTTCATTATTTTGACAGTGTTTTTTCACAGAACAGAAATTTTTAATTTTAATGAAGTCCATTTTATTCATTCTTTCTTTCATAGATTGTGCTTTTGGTGTTGTATCTAAAAAGTCATCGCCAAACCCAAGGTTATCTAGATTTTCTCCTATGTTATATTCTAGAAGTTTTATAGTTTTGCATTTTACCTTTAGGTCTGTGATCCATTTTGAGTTAGTTTTTGTGAAATGTGTAAGGCCTGTGTCTAGATTCATTTTTTTCACATGTGAATGTCTGGTTGTTCAGCACCATTTGTTGAAAAGTCTATCTTTGCACCACTGTATTGCTTTTTCATCTATGTCAAAGATCAGCTGACTGTATTTATGTGGTTCTATTTCTGGGCTCTCTTTTATGTTCCATTGATCTCTTTGTCTCTTCTTTTAGCAATTCACTCTCTTGATTTTTATAGATTCATCACAAGTTGTGAAGTTGGGTAGTGTCAGTCCTTCAGCTTTGTTCTTTTCTTTTAAGATTATGCTGCCTATTTTGGGTCTTTTGCCTCTTCATATACACTTTAGAATAACTTTGTTGATATCCACAAGATAACTTGCTGGGATTTTGATTGAGATTGCTATGAATCTATAAATCAAGTTAAGAAGAACTGGCATCTTGACAATATTGAGCCTTCCTATCCATGAACATGGAATATTTCTCCATATTGAGTTCTTTTTTTTTTTTTTTTTTGAGACAGAATCTCACTTTGTTGCCCAGGCTAGAGTGAGTGCTGTGTCGTTAGCCTAGCTCACAGCAACCTCAAACTCCTGGGCTCAAGCAATCCTTCTGCCTCAGCCTGCTGAGTAGCTGGGATTACAGGCATGCGTCACTATGCCTAGCTAATTTTTTTACATATATATTTTTTAAGATGTCCAGCTAATTTCTTTCTATTTTTTCAGTAGAGACGGGGTCTCGCTCTTGCTCAGGCTGGTTTCGAACTCCTGAGCTCAAACAATCCGCCCGCCTCGGCCTCCCAGAGTGCTGGGATTACAGGCGTGAGCCACCACGCCTGGCCCATATTGAGTTCTTGATGTCTTTCATCAGAGTTGTGTAATTTTCCTCACAAAGATCTTATACATATTTTGCTAGATTTATTCTCTGCTTCTTGACCCTGTGTGGTTACCTTGGCTTTCTAAGATCTTCTTCAGTCTGTTTTTAGCTTTGCTTACCTGTTTGCATTTTCAGGCTGACTGCTATTCCCATTCTCTCACCTATTACAAATGTTCTTGGGATATAGTGGTAAAAGCTCACAGACTATGGCAAGGCCGAGCCTTTGGAGCAAGAGCACCAGCATTTGAAGAGACCTGAAGCCCTCAGGATGTCTTGGGCTCAGGCTATGATGGACTGGACTGTTGAAATGACTTTGCACCAAAGTTCTAGCTTGATTCTCCTCTGCTCCTCCAGATGCTTTCTTACTCCTCCCCCCAGATGTTATGCTCCCTGAAAACTTGAAAAGAGCTCAGCCTTTGGCATCATCAACCTGAGCTGGAATACAATTTTATTTAGTTGCTTATTAGCTCTGTGTCCTTGAGCAACTTACTTAACCTCTCTGAACCTCACTTTCTTCATCTGTAAAGGGGAAATAATGTTAATAATAGTACTTACTGCACAGAATTGATGTGAGGATTAAAAGAGAGAACACTGACACCTTTAGGCTTGACATAATAGACACTGTTTAAGTTCTTGTTTCCTTTATTTTTCACCTATTAATAGTATCTTCTCTTCCCCTAGACCCATCACCTACTTTTCCCATCCCTTACTTTCAACAACTATTTTTTTCCTCCTAATCTTCCTTTCCACCACGTCCAGGTTATCATCAAGAAATTCTTCTACACTCTTTCTTAAAAATGTATTTTATTGTTTTATCTCAGTCATACTTTTTTTGTCTTCAATTCTACTTCAGTATTGGCTCAGATGCATCAGCTGTCTTTTGACTAGTGTTTACACAGTATATCTATTTTTATCTTTTTATGTTCAATTATTCTGGATACTTACATTTAAGGTGTATCTCTTATAAAAAAGCATATTTTTCCTGTGTAAGGCTTTGTCATTTACTCTATTTACCGATATATTGGAGTTTGAACCTACCATCTTACTATTTTGATTATATTTGTCCCATTGTTCTCTGATCCTTCATCTACATTTTATTGCCTTCTTTTATATTCAATATTCCTGTTATTGCACTTTACCATTTCGGTTAGCTTGTTAGTTGTTTAAGCTGTTATTTATTTTTTTTGGTGGTTACCTCAAAATTGCAATTCACCCTGGACTTTAATTAAAGTCTAATATAAATTTGTACTTTTACAATTTCCTGCATGATATAAGGAGTTTGGAAAATTTTAACTCTATTTGTCCTACTCTTGCTTACTAGTTATTATGTCATATTTTAGTTTAACACATATTTAAAATTCCACAAATTTATCATTACTATTGTTTTATGCCATTAATGATGTTCATTTACTTACATATTTATTCTTTCTATTGCTTTTTTCTACTTCTCCATTTCTGTGCTTCCACTTGGGATATTTTATTTTTTGTTTTAAAAAATTCTTTGATATTTGTGTAAGCCCAAGTTTACTGGTGAAAAATATAATCCTGTGAAAATGACTTTGTTTTGACTTCATATTTATTGGATAATATCATTGGCTTTCAAATTCAAGGTTGACAACTTTGGAGATGGTATTACATTATCTTCTGATTTCATTATTTCTATTGAGAAGCCAGCTGTCAGTATGACATTAATATTTGCTCTTTTGAAATTAATGTGTCTTTTTTTCTTCTGGCTGTTTCTATGATTTTCTCTTGGCCTCCTCCCTCCCCCTAGTTGTAGTGTGAGGTGCCTAAGTGTTGTTTTCTTTGTAATTATCCTTCTTGGAATTTAAAGTACTTCTTGAATCTGTGGCTTGATGTCATTCTTGTTTTAGAACATTTCTTAGCCATGTGTCTTCAGATATTCTCATTACTCCATCTGGGATTTCAATTATGTGTATGTTATACTTTTTTCTGGTACTTCTTCCTGGATATTTACTACTGACCTATCTTCTAGTTCACTAGTCCTCTCCTCAGCTATGTAGAGTGTGCTTTGAAACCCATCTGCTGAGTTCTTATTTTCAGTTTTTGAAATTTTCTGTTATAGAATTTCTATTTTTTTAGTTTTCTGTTGAATTTTTCATCTTGTATTTTTCTTGAATACATTAGACACAGTAGTTTTTATTTATGTATGATAACTGCAATGTTTGTATTTCCCATAGTTTCATTTCCATTTTCTGCTATTTCCCTGGTTGGTCTCTCCTGCTGGTTTGTCTAATAGATTTTTATTTAAAAATTTGTTTTAGATTTTGTGTATGAAAAAATACAGAAACATTAATATTTGATTCTAGCTTATATTATTTTCTTTCCAAGAGAGTTTATTTTTTCTTGGCAAGCAGCTAAGCTGGGGGAAGGGTCACTTTAATTCAATTTGAGATTGAGATGATTAGAATTTTATTTCACATGGGCTGGTTTACTTCTTGTTAGCCTTTCTTCTAGTGAGTAGTCCTTCAAGGATCTCAACAGAAAGCCTTAGATATTTAACAGAGCCCCTTCTCTTTATTGGGACTTGAACTTAAATTTTTCTCCCAATCCCTATGAGACTGCTGACAACGTTGCTTAGCTTTCCAGCCTCTCAGAGGCTGCCTACAAATTGGCAAATGCTTAGAAGGAAAAACAGAAGTCAATGTCAGGCCTACCTCTCTGCACTTCCTTTCTCTGAGAATCTTGGCTCCTAATCTCCTTGTTTCTTGATGGCTCCCTGGTGTTTTCCAACAAATTTCTTTTGGTTCATATTTTATCCAGCCTTCCCAGTTGTTTTTGGCAGAAAAGGTTAGTCTTGTACAAGTTAACATACCGTCACCGGAATCAGAAACTCTTATTGTGCTTTTCAAATTATAATTTTTTATGTACAAATTTTATCTTTACTACTAGGTGGTAAATTCCTAGAAGGCTGGTATACCTTTTACTTGTAACGTCCTGCCTTATATACAGTATACACACATATGTACTGACTGAGTTGATGAATTTTTTATTGGGGATCTTCCAATTAAAAAAATGTAAAACTCATTTTCTTCAGGAGTTAAAATTTTACATAAAATGCTATTGAGGAGGCATTGTGATAAATGAATATAGGCTCAGATCCAGATAAACTACATCAAAGTTTTAAAATAATGTCAGAAGAGTTAGATACAGAAATTCTGAGAACTTTTAACTCCCTAGGATTTATTCATTCTACATGAAATAGGTGTTCTCCGCGTGACACTTTGATCTAACATCTTCGTGTTGTCAGAGTTCAGAAGCCTTAAGGCCTCAAAGTGCTCTGTGATTTTGATGCAAAACCGTAATCAGGTTTTGATCGGTTTCAGAAAAGAGGTCCGATCTCTATAGTACAGCAGTAGCCACGGCACCAGAGGAACCATCATGCCTAGACCAAAGGCCCAGTGAGGGGCAAACAACTGACAAATGTGTGGCTGAAAATGTTTGTCTGCTTACTTCTTCCTGCTCTTTGATTGCTTGGCATAACAATATTTATTTCTTTTTTCCTAGTTTTTTGAGTTGCAGTTTTTGTTTTGCATTGAAGACATATTTTTAGTGTTTATGATGGATGCAAATACTAGGGCTGGGTAGATGCAGAGAGGAATATGAAAAGCAGTAAACAGAAACCTTGTTTCCCAAATGGGGAGACAAGGATGTGTGAGAGAGAGGAAGGGGGAGAGAGAGAGAGAGAGAGAGAGAGAGAGAGAGAGAGAAAGAGAGAGAGAGTAAGGATATATATGATGAAGAGGGTAGACAGCCTAGACAGAATGAAACCAGAGACAGTTTCCAAATTCCAGATTGAAAGCTTGCTGTAGAAAATATAGGGTTATTGAATAAACAAATAGATTTCAAGAAAATTGTTGGAGTGTAGTTTCTGATTGCTGAAAGTGCTTAGGTCTGAGTTGCTTTCAACTGAAGTCAATTGAAGATGGCAAATTAGGTTTACAGTATGTGGCAGAGGTTATTTCAAAATAAAAGCACCTTTGAATTTTCGGCTATTTTTGTCAGTGCAGAATGAGATGTTGAAATTCCAACAGACAGGGAGGTTTGGGAACTCACAATTCCTAAAACAGGAGTTTAAATCTAAGTTGGACAGTCTAGGAAAATATGGGCAGAGGAATTCTCCCTGGGGATTGTGAGACTGCAGCCAAGTCCAGAAAAGAGCTCCACTCTTCAGCCCACAGCTGACCAGTCAGTCCTGGAAAACTGAGGCATGGGAGAGTCTGACTGCCTTAGATTGAGTGGTTTTAAAACAGTTGAGTGGGTCATTTGATGTGGCTGCTCCATAGATACAATGCCTGACTTATTCAAGATGGGCTCAATTAACTCCTTAATTGAGTTACCTGGGAAGAATGATGGTGGTAAACACTTCATTTTCGATTCACTGGTGAAATAGTTCCAACAATATTTTATAGCTGACCAAACTGGGGAATACAATGTTTTGATAATTAAGAGATAAAATTTTATTAAATTAATCTTTCTTTGTCCTGTATTTATTTATCGAGTACACAAAATATGCCTACCACTATTATGAAATTCTTGGAAATCATAAATAAATGATATAAAATGCTATTATTTAAAATAGTTTTGACTTCTACTAATAGAAAACCCCCAAATAATAAGCAGTCCAGAGTTGGTATGTCACCTGTTCCCAGGTAATTTCCACCATCCATACTGTCATGGTCTAAATAGCTGTTCATGTTCCTAGGACAATGTAGGAAGGACAAAAGATTGGTGTCCAGTTTTGACTTTTAGTTATTATTATTTTAGTTTGCATACAATAAAATAACTTTTGTGTTCAGTTTTGAGTTTTAATATGTATGTAGATTTATGTAACCACTGCCATAAATAAGATACAGAACAATTCCATAACCCCCCCAAATTTCTTCATGCTGTCTCTTTGGAGTCACTGCCTACCCAACTCAACTCCTGACAACTACTGAGTAATATTTCATCGTGTGGATGTACCAAATTAATCCATTCTCTTGTTGAAGGACATTTTAGTTATTTCCAGTTTGGAGTGATTTTGAACAATGTTGATATAAATATTCATATAGGGGTTTTTGTTCTGAACACAAATTATTTTCTTAAATGTATAGGAGTGAGATTGCCAGGTCATAGGGTAAGTGTATACTTAATAATGTAAAAATGGTCACAATGGTTTCAGTGTGGCTGTACCATTTTGCATTCTTTTCTATAATGTCTGAATGTTCAGATTGCTACATATCCTCGTCCACACTTTATATTGTGATGTTTTGTTGTTTTTGCTGCCTTGTTTTTATCTTTTTGTTTGTTGGATTTTTTTGGACATTCTAATAGATATGAATGTGATGCCATTTCATTGTGGTATTAATTTGCATTTCCCTAATATGTAATAATGTTGTACATCTTTTCAACTGCTTATTTCAATCCATATATTTCCATTGGAGAAATGTCTGCCTGTGATGGTTAATTTTATGTGTTAATATCTACATTTAGATATTGCTGCAAAAGTATTTTTTAGGTGACATTAATATTTAAATCAGTAGAGTTTGAGTAAAGCAGATTATCCTTCTGCTTATCCAATGTGTGCTTTATCCAATCAGCTGAAGGCCTTAAGGAAAAAGATTACTTCCGCTGAGGAGGAGGGAATTCTGCCAGAAGACTGTCTACTGAATTGAGCTGCAGCACTGACTCTTCCCTGGGCCTCCAGCCTGCCAGCCTACCCTGAAGATTTTTGAATTACCAGCCTCCACAATTGCATGAGCCAATTCCTTAAAATAAATCTCTCTCTCTCTAAAGAGAGAGATCCTATTCTGTTTCTCTGGAGAACCCTAATACATGAACACTTTTGCCCATTTCTACATTGAGTTTTTTGTTTCTCATTATTGAGTTTTGAGGTCTTTATATATTCTAGATAAACATCCTTTGTTAGGTATGTGATATGAAAATATTTTTTCCCCAACCTGTGTCTCATGTTAAAAATTCTCTTAAGAGTATTTTTCTCATAGCAAATTTTTCAATTTTTATGAAGTTCAAGTTTTCAATTTTTTCTTTTATGGATTGGGCTTTTGGTGTTATACATAACTGCCCAAAAGAAGGTCATGAAGATTTTCTCCTAAGAGTTTTATGGGTTTAGGTCTATGATCCATTTTGAATTGATTTCTGTATATCCTGTGAGGAACGGTTTTTTGTTTTGTTTTGGTATAGTGATGTAAAATTGTTCCAGCATCATTTGTTGGAAAGACTATCCTTTCTTTATTAACTTGCTTTTGCACCTTTGAGCTTGTTTCAATTAAACATATTTGTCTGGATTTATTTCTAGACTCAATTTTGTCCCACTGATCTATTTTTCTATCCTTTCACCACCCTTACCACATTTTTTTGATTATTATAGTTTTATAGTAAGTTTTAAAATTGGGGAATGTATGAGTCCTCCAACTTGTTCATTTTAAAAATGGTTTTGTTTATTTTAGTTTCTTTGCCTTTTCATGAAATTTTAGAATCAGCTTGTCTATATATACAAAAAAATCCTGCTGAGGTTTTTATTTATATTTTTTTAAATATATAAATGTCTTTGAAAGTATAGGTTGGAACAAAGGGCAACAAGTGCCCTGTTTGCAAGACATACAAGAATGTAAGACAGCCACTAAAAGAACAGTCTCCCCAAAATTTATGCCTAAATATTCTTTTTTGTAGTTGTTGTGAATGGTCCTTATTTTCCTTTAGCTTTTTTTATGCCCCTTGTCAGCAGGAAATCCTTTAGTTTTTAATTGTTCATTGCTAATATATATAAATACAACGTGGCTTTTGTATGTCAATTATCTTTCCTATGATTGCTAACATCTCTAATTAGTTCTAGAAGTTTTTTGGTGGTGTTGTTAGATTTGTTGGGATTTTCTACATAAATAACCATGTCATCTGGCAATAGAGAAATTTCTATTCTTCTATTCCCATCTTATGCCTTTTATTTATTTTTCTTGCCTTATTGTATTGGCTACAACTTCTAGTACAATTACAAATAGTAATGGTGATATCCTTTCCTTGTTACCAAATGTAGGAGAAAACATTCAGTCTTTCATCATTCCATATGATGTTAGGTTGCAGGCTTTTTATAGATGCCCTTTTCATACACAGATTGAAAGTATCCCTTTCTCTACGTTTTTCCTCTCTGTGATTTCTCATACATGCTGTGGCTTTCAGAAGCACCCTTTTCTGGTGCTCTGTCTAGAGATTCAGGTTGTTAGCCTCCCTGGGTTGCTCTGCACTTCTTCTAGTTGGGTCCACCTCAAAGTGGAGAATTCAGAGAAAATAACTTGCAGTGCTACTGTTGACACTACCCCACTACTATAGTGATGTAGCTTCATTACTGTGGCTCCATCCTCAGGAGCCTTCCTTTCTGGTCCTTTGTTTGAAGAAAGAAAGAATTTTTCTTGGAGATTTTTGAGACCAGACATGATACACTACTCTGGAATTTTTGCTGCCCTAGAGAGTAATCCAGAAGATATGAGAAGAAAAAACCCGATAAAACCCCACAAGCAGAAATTCACTGCTATCTGGGATATTCTTCAAATTTTTGTTTCTATCCCCAGTCTGTTATTATTTATTTTTTAGAGTTCTCAGATAGTTCCTTCACATTTTTTGTCTAAGTATTTTAGCTACACTCAATGGCAGATAGGGTGGGTTGTGCCTACTTCCTCTTAAATGAAATTGGAAAACTGCCAGCTATCTCTTAAGGAGCTTCCAGCCTCATGCTTACACAGCACTCATGTTTATACCTCATTGATCAGAACTTCATAATACGATCATTCTTACTTGCCATGTACATGACTATATGTCTAGCCTAATAGTAGAGGCTTTGTCAGGATGGAAGAATGTAAAAAATGGATATTAGGGAACAGATTAGCAACACTATCCTTCAAAACTCTCATCTGTTACATTATTATGTAGTAAGTGCTATACAAGAAATTTAACCTTGTGAGCATAATTTCCACACTGGGGTCTCTGGAATCTAGGGTGTTTTAAGGGAAGTCATGTAGATCCCCAAACTATCATAATATTTAGAGAAACTTTACGAAGTCATATGTTTACCTTTGATTACATTTTAAAAGTTAATAAAGCATTACACTTCTTCCCTTTTGGCTGGAATTCTATCAATTCAATTAGTAATTTTAGTTTTCCCATCCTGATTGAAAGTTTGGAATAGATGTAAAATTTCTCAGTTATTAAAAATGTAAAACAAATTAATTTTTACTTAATAATTGCAACATAGTAGACAATATCTTTCAAAACATAGAGTCTTCATATTGTTGGTAGATTTTCTTAGTCCAGATTCTTTTGACAGCAACTAGCAAAATAACAAAAATCCAATTCAGTTTTTAGACAGTTTGGCACAAAAAAGAGAAGGAGCATTTATTGGCTCATGTAATTGGGAAAAACACACTGAAATAGGCATCAGTCACAATTTGCAGGGGAGAGGGTTTCAAAAATATTCTACAGCTGGCTTTTTGTCTCTTCACTTCTATGCAGCATGGGAATTTTTCCCATTAAGGGGCAGATAGCTTTGGCTAGATAGGCTGTTAACATATCTTTATAGCAACATCACTGGGAAGAGCCAGTTCCTTTCTCGCAGATTCTATGTATCAATCACAGGGAAGGGATCTGATTGTTCATGCTTGGGATAGATGCCCATTCCAAATCAATCACCATCGTCAATATGATCTGGTACAAAGTTTGGCCCATTCTGGGTTATAGGATCACCCTTATTACCATGGTTTGTTATTAGATGAAGAGAGAGAGAGAGAGAAAAGAACATGTATTAAGAAAAAAGAAATAACATCTATCCAACATTAATAAGAAGTACAATAACAAGTACTACAACTGAGGTTATTTTCCTACCTTTTCTTTTGGTTTGGTCCTTTATTTTCTATTCAGTGCCATACCTATATCAGCAACTAAGTTTTTCTTTGAGTGAGGTCGTGAGAGAAGTTCCTGAAATTACTGCTTATAGTATATTCTAAACTTAACTTTCTTTTTTCTGTCAAGAGTTCTGAATTTTCACTTTGTGTCCATAAGTCAGGAATATTTCCTATCATTACAGCCAGAAAGGAAATCTCAACTTTATTTTAGCCATAGGTGGTGAAGATCTGAGAACTCTTTATTTTTTTCTTTATCCCTTTGCCACATTCCAGCTGTGATATAGATAACCTGGTACCAGGCTTGCGTGTTAATTTGAAATATTATAGTCTTCTACTTTAAAAAATGTTCCAATAAAAATATTACTTAAACTTTCAACTCTCACTTAGTAAATATTTGTTCAATGAATAAATGAATGATTGGTACCTGATAAATATTATTCATTTGGAATATCAAATATTAAAGATATTTTTGTCTTTTTTTGAGACTTTGCAATTTCCCTTCTGTACACATTTATATGCATGTTTCTCTCTAATTTTAAAATGTCATTTCAGGTTTTTGTTCTCTTTTCTAGCCTGTGGCTTATGCGTTTCTGGAAACAGTATTCCTGACATCACATCAATTTTAAAAACTTGAATGCATTTCTTGTGCATTTTGTCTTTCCATTGTCTCAGAACCTATCCAGTGCCAATGTGTCTGGGATTCTCCATTCACAATGTGTCTTTTCCTGTTTGGGAAGCCAAATTACAAACAATCCCTGCTTAGCAACAGACTTTAATTCTTTAACTCTCAGTAAAGACTGAATTAATACCCCTTCATTTCATACCTATTCATTCTGCCGTATTTCCTTTTACCTCCACACTAAACACATAATTAGGTAAAATGTCCCTTATCCAAAATGCTTGGGACCACAGTGTTTTGGATTTCAGAATTTTGGGGATTTGGGAATATTTCCATTATACTTACTGGTTGAGCATCCCTAATCTGAAAATACAAAATCCAAAATGCTCCAGTGTGCATTTTATTTGAGCATCATGTTGGTGCTCAAAATGTTTCAAATTTTGGAGCATTTTGGATTTCAGATTTTTGCATTAGACATACTCAACCTGTATTTGTTTTATCAGTCATTTATGCATTTTTAAACATGTAACTTCTCAAAGTCATTTTCCCTCTTTGATCTAGGTTTTCCTTGCAAAGCTAAATCTATGGGGTTAATTCTAACTGGAGTCATTCTCTCAAGCTATATACTAGATTCATTACAACTTTGTAATGAATTTGATCCAGGATAAATTTTGACATAGGAAAATATGAAAAGTTTGCTAATAAACATCAAGAGAGAAATGAAGTCATCATTATTCTTCCCTCTTATTTTACTGACTATTTAGAATTCACATATCTTCCATTAGATTCAAGTATCACTTTTACTATAGAGATATTTTTTTAAAAAAAAATCTCTTCTTGGTAAAGATGGTGCTATGGTTTGAATGTGTCTCTCAAACTCATGTATTGGAAGCTTAATCCCCAATGCAATAGTGTTGAGATGTGAGGACTAATAGGAGGTGACTAGGTTATGGGGATGGAGACCTCATGAGTGGATTAATGTTATCATAATGGAAGTGGTTTAAGTATTGCAAGAGTCGATTGTAACAAAAGGGAGTTTACCCTAATGTTTTCTCTCTCGTCCACTGTCTGCCATGGCATGACCCTTGCCAATTGCTCTTGAAATTTCTGGCCTCCAAAACCATGAACCAAATAAACATCTGTTCTTTACAAATTACTCAGTCCCAGGTATTCTGTTACAGCAACAGAACATGAACTAAGATGGAAAATTGGTATCAAGAAATGAGTTGTTGCTATAACAAGTATCTGAGAATGTGGAAGTGGGTTTGGAACTGTATATTGGGTAGAGGTTGGAAGAACTTCAAGGAACATGCTGGGAAAAAAAGGCTGTATTGCAATTAATAAAGCATTAAATGCAATTCTGGTTAGGGCTCAGAAGGACTCCCGAGCTAGGGAGAGCCTAAATCTTCTTAGACATTACTTAAGTGTTCATGATTAGAGTGCTGGTAGGAATATGGACAGCAAAGGCCATTCTGATGAAGTTTCATATGGAAATGAGGAATAAGATGTTAGAAACTGGAGTAAAGTCTTTTTTAAAAAGCAGCAAAGACCATGGTTGAATTATGTCTGTGTCCTAGGACTTTATGAAATGCAGAACTTAAGAGTAATGAACTAGGATATCTGGTTGAAGAAAAGCATTTGGGCTGCTATGTGTCTACTTTTGACCACATACAGGGAAATGCAAGAGCACATAAATGACTTACAGACAAAATTTATAATTAAAAGAAAAGCAGAGCAGAAAAGTTGGGAAAATTCTCAGTTTGGCCATGTAAAGAGTAAAAGAGTATGTCAGGGAGAGATTACTAAGAATTTGTCCAAGTGACCATATATTAAAGAGCTTAATATGGATAGAAGGAAGCCAGGTACTATTTATTCATAAAGACAATGGGAGAAAGATCCTGAAGGCATTTCAAAGATCTTTGAAGCCGCCACTCCCATCACAAGCCCAGACCTCTAAGAGGGAAGAATGGTTTCAGGGGACCCTCCATGGGCTCACCACCCTGGGCCACCTTGGGATCTTACTTCCTGAATTCCAGTACAGTGAGTTTTGGCTGTTCTAGCTGCAGCTCAAGCAGGCTTTGGTGTGCTTCAACCTGCTGCTCTGGAAGGTACAAACTGTAAATCTTGGCAGAATGTACATGGTGCTAATTCTGCAGGCACAGAATGCAAGAGCTGTGGGGGTATGTCTATCCTACCTCCACCTAGATTTTAAAGAATGTTGCAGATAGCCTGGGGGCCCAGGCAGAAATCTGAAACAAGGGCAGAGCTGCCACAGGAGTCTCTAATAGGGCAATGCCCAGAGGATCTGTGGGGTCAGAGCCACCACCAAAACCACAGAATTGTAGGGATCCCAGCATGTACCTCTAATCTGTGAGGGCTTCTTATTGGACTGAGCCCAGAAACATCTTAGCATCAGGATGACTGAGGCTTTGGGGGACCAAATACCTCAACATGTCCAAGATATGGAACATGAAGTCAAAGAAGATTATTCTCCAGCTTTAAGAGTTAATGTTTCCCTGTTGGGTTTTAGATTTACTTGGGACCAATTTCCTCTCTTTTCTGGTCAATTTCTCTCTTTTGGAATGGGCATGTCTATCTTATGCCTCTCCCACCATCATACTTTGGAAGCACATATCTTGTTTTGATTTTACAGGATCACAGCTGGGGATAATTTGTCTCAGGATGAATTGTGCTTTAAATCTCATCCATATCTTATTTAGATGGGACTTTGGACATTTGAGTTGGTGCTGGAATGAGTTAAGACGTTGGGGCTATTGGGATAGAATGAATGTATTGGCATTGTGGGAAGGACATGAAATTTGGAGACCAGGGAAGAATGCTATGGTTTGAATGTGTTTCCCAAATTCATGTATTGAAAACTTAATCCCCAATGCAACAGTGTTGGGGGGTGCAGCCAAATAAGAAGTGATTGGATCATGAGTGGATTAATGTCATCATCAAGGGAGTAGGTTAGTTATCATGAGAGGGGATTGTTGCACAAGGGAGTTAACCCTCTGTGCTTTCTTTCTTGCATGTTCACTTCCTCCTTCTTCCTTCAGTCATGGATGACCCTTACCAGATGCCAGCGCCATGCTCTTGGACATCCCAGCCTTCAAAATCATAGCTAAATAAACTTCTGTTCTTCATAATTACCTAATCTTGAGTGTTTTGTTATAGCAACAGAAAACAGACTAAGACAGAGTGGTAGGTAGCTTATATGGTAGTATCCCACCCTCCAGTGATCCTGCCTATTGGCCTTGTATAATCCCCTCTTCTTGAAGAAATCGCTTTTGACCAATAGAATACCACAATTTTGACTTGCTAGAAGCTCTCCTTCGGTGACTTTGATGAAGAAAGCTACTGTGTTGGGAGCTGTCCTATGGAGAGGTCCACGTGGCAAGGAACTAAGAGCAGCTTCCAGCTAACAGCCTTCAAGGAACTGAATATGATCAACAATCACATGAGCTTGAAAGAGAATCCTTCCACAGTTGAGCTTTCAGATGAAATTTCAGCCCTGGTTGACACCTAGAATGCAGCTTTGTGAGAAACCCTAAAGAAGAGGACCTACATAAGCCATACATATATTCCTGACCCACAGAAATTGTGATAAAACAAATATGTGTTGTTTTAAGAAGCTAAATTTGTAGTAACTTTTTGCATAGTAACAGATAACTAATAGAGATGGCCACTTATTCCTTTGTGCTTTTATGGCATTTCTGTACATACTTCTATCATAGCACTTATTGCATCCCATCCCCCCGCCATTGTGTAGATGACTCCCAACTTTATATCTCTAGGCTAAACTTGTTTCCTGAGCTTCATATATAAGATTTCCCTCAATGTCCTATACATGCCCCAAATTGACCATGTCTAAAATTTAATTGATCTCCAATTGCTTTTTCTACCATATTCCCTATATTAGCTAGTAGTATCAACATCTGCCTAATTGTTCACACCAAAAACTTGGTGAATTATACTTGATTTCTTTCCCTTCTCTGTGATCCTTTTAAACAGCAAGTCAGATATAATGCACCTTTGTTTAAAACATTTCCTCACTTTCCATGAATTGCTCTTATAATAAAACTAAAACTGCTTATTATAGCCTTATGTAAGACTTACGTGATCTGATCTCTGATTTAAATTGCTGTTTATTTCCAAACACCGCTTTCTACCTCTCACTTTTGTGGTTTTCCTTCCACCAGCCATACTAGATTTCTTTCAGATTATGGAACTTGTCATGTTTTCTTCATCATGACTTCTTGCATTACACCATTCCTTGTCTATGCTTGCCTCTTTCTCATTCCTTTTGATCAATTCACTTCTGCTCATCATTCTGATCTCAGTGTAAATTCATTCACTCCAGAAAGCCTGTCTCAACAATCTTGAGTTGTTTGCCTACCCAATAGTGTTGGATTGCCTAACTACCCAACTTCTTATTTATGTTAGGACCTCCTCCATCATACACTACCCCCAAAGCACCTGTATTTCTCCCTTCCCGGAACTTATTCTATTGTTTGGAAATACCTACTTACTTGTCTGCATCTCTCACTACACAGTAAAATCCATAAAAGCAAGAATTGTGTTGAAATTTTTCATCAATGAATTCCTTATGCCTATAAAAATGTTTAGTTTTAATTTATATTTCCTGTTCACTCTGGAGTTGAGTATCTTTCCATGTACTTATTGGCCATTTGCACATTTTCTCTTGTAAAGTGTCTTTTCAAGTTTTTTTCCACTTTTAATTGAGGTGTTTGTCTTTTTATTATTGAGTTTTAAGAGCTATGTATGTTTCAGGATACAAGTCATTTGTACGCTATGTATACTGCAAATATTTTCTCCAGTCTGTGGCTGGTCTTTTCATTTTCTTAACAGTGTCTTTCAAAAAGGAATTTTTAAATGTGATAAAATCTCATTTATCAATATTTTTTCTTTCATGATTTTTGCTTTTCACATCCTAGGAAATCTTTGCCTACCCCAAATCATGGAAGTTTTATACTTTGTTTTCTTGTAGTTTTATCTTTTATGTTTAGATCAATCATCCATTTAAGTTTATTTTTCCATATGGTATAAGGTAAAAATTGAGATTCACTTTTTTCTCATACAGATATCTGGTTGTTTTGGCACCAAATGTTGAAAAGACTGTTTTTATTCCCCATTGAATTAATTACCTTGGCATTTCTATAAAAAATCAATTGACCAAATACATGTGGATCTATTTTTGGACTCTAGGGTACAGCAATGACCAGAGCTCATAAGATCACATGGGTGGACCATTCAGCTGATACATAATAGAAAAAGCCATTAGGAAAGAATATAAGATTTCAGCAGAAATTGAGAGGAAGCATTGACGAGTATTGCTTTATGTTCTTGCAAAGTGGCTGTCTCCTCCTTCTTTCCTACCCAGAGTAATCGCCTACCACACAGGACAATAACTTTTCCTGGGACCCAGTGGATGACTTCTAGGAAGATATAAGTAGGTTATTTAGAATATGAAAGCCATTTAATCAAATCAAATAAAAGAGTATGACTCCTCTATTAGATTTTCTTTGGACAACAGGTGATAGTTGGGACAGGTGCATATTATGATTTTTGCTTTCCCAGTCTGTTTCTTAGCCCTGCTGAAGTCTCCAATTAGATGCATATTGCTATCATTACATTAGAAAATTTTCATTCAAGCTCTCTAGATAAGTATAGATGACACTGTCATAAGAAAAAGCTTAATAAGGTAATAAGGGTAATTCACATTCATGGTAAATCCTAAAGCTGAAGTGAATGCTTATCAAGAATAATAACACAAGACTAATTGATCTACAAGGATAAAAAGGATAAAATGGAGCCATATTTACACCTACATTGGTTTCACATTCTAAGCTATTTGAATTCACAGCTTACTTTGAAATGTCTTTGAAAGGTGCTATTTGTTCAATGAATACATTTAAAAATAGTACCAGAGTTTTGGCTGAACCCTGGAGCCCCCAAGCAGATTCCAAAGATAGGAGAAGAATTCTTAGCATTTTACTATACTATGAATATTTTCATTTAATTTTTCAAAAATAACCACTACATTTTCAAATAAATGTTGCTCTTCTACAAGACACTGCTGTCAGGAAGCCTCATCTTGTGTTAGGTGAAAGCGTCCTTATGTCTTGGTGCTATCTCCTGTATTAACCATTTCTGTAAGGCGTTGTTAACAGATGTTTAAGATGCAGTTCCTGAGATCCGGCATGTACTGTGTCATCCCGAGAGTTTGAATCATGCTTTAGGTATATTTGAGCATTACTCACACATATAATGCAATGACAATTTTTATGTCTGAATTATTGTTTCCTTATACTCCTTATGCTTCTGTCTTGTATATGATTTTTTTTTTGTCTGTATCACTCTTGTGGTCATTCCCACCTTTTGAGTCATCTTACAGTTATTTGGAATTTCGATTTTTTTAATGCTTTGGTAAATTCCAGCCTAAACATCTGTGTATTCTCCAAAGCCCTAATGAAGTATCACGAATTTGATTACATTCAATGTATATTTGTTGAGATGGTATTTTTTGTATAGATATTAATAAAGACTAGGACTAATTCCCTAGTAATGTACTAATCATATTATCAAGCTTTCACTCTAGTTATGTTGCCAGGAATACAATTAAGCTCATGGCCTATCCAATTCTCAGTAATGAGAAGACAGTTTTGACAGTATGGGATGATTAAGATGCTTAATGTTCAATTAGTCTTCTTGGATTAAGTCTAGTAAAGGAAAAGGCAGATAATTTAAAGTTGTATTATGGAGAATATTATTTTACAAAACCTTAAGAGAGCAATTTGAAAAGAGCATTGATTGCTCAAAACTTAAAATATCCAAGGCATCATTTTGAAACTACAAAGACCAGATAAAAGGGTTATAAATATACTGAAAGTGAATGGTACAGACCAAAAAACTGAAAAATGTAGCAAAATTCGATATGAAGAATTTATTTAATCTAGCAGAAATAGGAAAAGATGGACAATATAAATGACTCCTAAATCTACAGTGACATCCATTATCATAAATTACCAACATGAGGAATGCTATAATACTAAATGTAATTTTCTTGAGTCATTACATTTCAAAGACATATCACATAGCAAGTATATAAAAGTATGGATAAAATGGGAATGAATTTGCCCTACTGGAAAGCAAAGGAATTTATACGTTCTT
The DNA here is from genome assembly GCA_963575035.1 of Avahi laniger. Classification (NCBI taxonomy): domain Eukaryota; kingdom Metazoa; phylum Chordata; class Mammalia; order Primates; family Indriidae; genus Avahi; species Avahi laniger. The sequence continues at coordinate 3,757 of CAUYSK010067750.1, read as the reverse complement.
GTGAAGCATTGTGAGAATGAAGTCATAGGCAGTAGTGGAGCTGGGGTGTGTGTGTGGAGGGGTGTGTGTGTACCTACCAATAATTGAATGCATTCCCAGAATTTGGGAACCAACTTTGAACGTGAACTGGGTGAAATCTGTCATCATCAGAGATAATCTGTTTTAAGAGATGGCTTCTGACTGTGCTGCTGCTAAGACAAGGGTCACCCAAAGCTTAAACATTCTAGGCTTATTTTTTTTCAGAGCTTCAGTATCAAATCTTGCCTTTGTACATGGAGGTTGCATCCTATTTCACAGAATGTGTGCTTTGGAAGGGACCTTGGTGGCCACTGAGTCCAACTTTCTACCTAACTGCATGTATCACTGAAAGGTGGGGTGGTCTGCTCTATCTGCAAATATTTCATACAATTTCACCCATTTTAAAATCCCATACTCTAATTTTTGACTCTTCTAAACATCTTCCTTAGATAAAATCTGAAATTTCATTCATTGGCTCTAGTTCTTTGCAATAGAGTCACAGAATTTAAAAATAATTTTGCATCAGCATTAATGCCTTTTAAATATTTGAATTTAGTTTTCCCTACAGCATTCTATTAAGCTGCCTAAGTGTTTCCAACTCCTGATGTGATATAATTTCTAGTTCTCTCATGATCCTGGTTGTTCTCAACCTGTTCCCTCTTTTTTAAATGAATTCTCAATTATCTGTATCTTTGAAGTGTAGTGACTCCCACTGCCATAGAAAAGTGGACAAAACATAGGAAGAGTTAATTAATGAAGGAAGAAATGTAAATTTTCAATAAATGTGTAAAAAATTTAATTTCCATAGGAATCAATTAAATGTTAATTAAAAGAAGATAAGCCTTTTTGAATATATAAAGTTGGCAAGAATGAGAAACCTCACTATTTTTGGAAAGGGTTCAAGGAAGCAGGCACCACTGTAGGCTGATATAATAAAGGAAAAAAAATCAGAGAAATGTTAAAAAATTCATGAAAAGAACTGTTTACCATATAGAGAAAAGTGATAAGGGAGGGAATGGTTAAATAGCTTATAGCACAATGTAGCTATTGAAAATATTTTAAGATTATTTAATGACATCAGGGGAAAATGTTTTTAATTTATATATATACAAGAAATTTTGATTAATATCTGTAGAAAAATACCAAATGAATACTGGGACATGTAATAATGGGTATTATACCTTTCTGTCTTTTCAATGATTATGACAATGAAAATATCTGTCCAACCAGAAATTAAACAAAAATAAATTTTATAAAATGCTTCCAGAAGTGGTCTGATCGGTCCTGAACCCTTCTATTTGTTCCTCGACTCTTTTTTTTCCATGTATCTTAGGGTCATAGTGACCTTTTAAATTGCTACTTCTCCAATTACAGTGTTCTAACACCTCCAAATATTTTTCATGACTACTGCTATTAAGTCATGCTCCTGTCTTTTTGAACCTGAGTATCTGGCTTTCTACTTTTGTTCCTGTCAAATTTCATTTGGTTTCATTAAACCCATATGTTGAGCTGTTGAAGGTTTTTAATTTTTTTTCTATTTTTCCATACTGACCAGCCACGAACAGCTCTGCATAATCCACAGACCCATTTTCATGACATTGATGGTCTCATCCAACATTAATGCCCTTTTATTCATCAAAGATTGTGGAGTATGCCCCCCTTCCCCACTTTTTTTCTGCTAGGGATGAAATCCATTGTAATCAGCTTCACCAAAAGAGGTATAGGCCAAACCGTTTTAATTTGAAGTAAAACTATCACTAAAGATGGAAGACCATTCTAAGTAAATTCATTGTATGTGTTCTACTTATGGAGAAAGAAATTTAGGCATTTGAAGTCAAACTATTTTGGAAGATTATATAGATATTTAAGTGAATTTATAATCATGGAAAATAGTATATATGAAAAGATTTATCAATTATAGCTGCAAGAACACTTAACAATGCATGATGTAAGGCATTGCTGGTGTACACTATCTAATTGCATTTTTCAAAAATTCTAGCCATGGGCTTTGAGATAGTGAAAGCCATGACTCTGATTAAAATAAACAATTCATCCCTGTAAAGCACCATCAGATACTCTTATCACCAGTTACAACTCTTAGAAAGAGATTTAGACCTACATCATTTACTAACTTTAGTTTCTTGTCCTTAAAAGAAATTTCACATTGATCCGGAAGAAGGTAAACATTGGCAGATTCGCTTCTCTAATTATTTTGTTTTTAAAGTCTCAACTAATCTCTCTCAATAGACAAACTAAGAAAATTTATATGCTAACATGTAAAGCACTTTTCCCAAGACAGCAAAAAGTTACCTATTAGGTGAAAAAGAACTTTACGATGCAAATGTCTATTAGTATTAAGGGAAAAGGATATATATAGATCTCAAAGCAAATGATGTCGAACAACAGAAAGTCTTGGGAAGGGAAGAAAAGTTTGGGAAAGAAAGTTCAAGGCTCTCAAGCCCACACTTTCAGCTGAGTGGAGCCATTTCAGCCTCTCCCGGCAGCTCTGCACAGAAACAAAGAGAAGAACGTAGATCCCTGCTAAGAGCAGTTGTGGAGCCTGAGGGCAGGCTTACCCAACCCAGCCTACCCAGACTCACTGCTGGTTCTGCCCCCACTGAGGTGGAGAATAAGGACAGCTCAGGTTACGATCCTGGGTAGGGAACCTCCTAGCCCACGTCACAGCCAGGGATGATCCATTGGCCTGAGATCCCACTTGCTGGCAGAGGCCTGGGAGAGGGGACGGAGAGGGGGAGAGTGGAGGGGAGTGAGACCTGCTCCAGAGTGTGGGTCTTGGACAGCCCCATCCCCCAAGGCCAGACTTTCAGCTGATTGGAGCCATTTCAGCCCCTCCCGGGAGCTTTGCACAGAAACAAAGAGCAGAACTTTGACCCCTGCTAACAGCAGTTGTGGAGCCTGAGGCCAGGCTTATCCAACCCAGCCCCACCCAGACTCACTCCTGGTCCTGCTCCCACTGAGGTGAAGAATAAGGACAGCTCAGGCTACAATCCTGGGTGGGCACCTCCTGGCCCACATCACAGCCAGTGGAGATTCATCAGCCTGAGGTCCCGCTTGCTGGCACAGGCCTGGGAGAGGCCACGGAGAGGGGGAGAGTGGAGGGGAGCGAGACCTGCTCCAGAGTGTGGGTCTTGGACACCCCCAGCCCCCAAGCCCAGACTTTCAGCTGAGTGGAGCCATTTCAGCCCTCCCGGCAGCTTTGCACAGAAACAAAGAGTAGACCTTTGACCGTGCTAACAGCAGTTGTGGAGCCTGAGGGCAGGCTTACCCAACCCAGCCCTACCCAGACTCACTCCCCCCACTGAGGTGGAGAATAAGGACACACCTGGAAATCCCAGGGCCCCAACTACCACCTGAGGCACAAGAGGGCCTCTCTAGAGGAATAAGAGCTAGCTACAGGACACAAAAACAGTACTGCATCTCACTCCTCCCTGCAAGTGCCACCTACTGACAGGGAAGTCATCCTACACACTCTTTTACTGCATCTACTGATTCATCATAAAGGATGTGGTCGAATCTCACCCACGAACACGACCTACTGTCTCAGATAAATGGCTGGTATCATTTTTAGGTAAGCTCCGTCTATGCCTATTTTGTTAAGCATTCTTGTCATAAAAGGGTGTTGAATTTTGTCAAATGCTTTTTCTGCGTCTATTGAGAGAAGCGTATGGTTTTTGTTTTTGCTTCTGTTTATGTGATAGATTTGCGTATGTTGAACCAT
>CAUYSK010067747.1:0-33194 GCA_963575035.1 Avahi laniger | reverse complement strand
CTAGCTCTCTGGGAGGCCGAGGCGGGCGGATTGTTTGAGCTCAGGAGTTCAAAACCAGCAAGAGCGAGACCCCCGTCTCTACTAAAAAATAGAAAGAAATTAATTGGACAACTAAAAATATATAGAAAAAACTAGCCGGGCGTGGTGGCGCATGCCTGTAGTCCCAACTACTCGGGAGGCTGAGGCAGGAGAATTGCTTGAGCCCAGGAGTTTGAGGTTGCTGTGAGCTAAGCTGACGCCACAGCACTCTAGCCCAGGCAACACAGTGAGACTCTGTCTAAAAAAAAAAAAAATAAAAAAAAAAAAATAAAAAAAATAAATAAATAAAAAACAAATAAAAAAAAAAAATAAGTGACTTTGGGGGGATAGAAATGTTTTGGAACTAGATAGAGGTGGTAGCTGCACAACCTTATGAATGCACTAAATGCTACTGAATTGTTCACTTTAAAAATGGTTAATTTATGTTATGTGAATTTCACATCAATAAATAATCTTATTAAAGAGTGAGTCTTATATACTAATACAGAAAGATATTGTTGAAGAGTAACTATAATCAACAATAAGTTATTATATAATTTAAAATAAAAGAGTAGAATTGGAATGTTCCTGACAAAAGGAAGTGTTAAATGCCTGAGGCGATGGATACCCCAATTATTCTGATTTGATGAATTCACATTGTATGCCTGTATCAAAACATCAAAACCCTCTAAAGATACTATTATGTGCCCATAATTAAAAATTTAAAATTGAAAAAAAATTTTAAAATATTGTTGAGTAGAAAGAGAAAACATTCTGTTTTCTGTGAATGTTAGCAAATGCATAGAATAAGTTTAGAAAGATCCAGAACAAACTTAACAGTGGTTACTTCCAGAAAGTGGACTTGAGAAAATGAGGGGATTTGTACTTAATTTTATACTTTCGTAGTGTATGAAAATTTAAAGTTAACATAAATTACTTTCAGACTGGTGGGGGACTTTGAAGTTGGTCAAGGACTGAAAATGCAGCAGAGTGGTTGATTCTCTCTAGTGAAAGTGGAAATTGTGTTTCATTTTGAATTTTCTTCTTTTGTGTTTTCCTTTCTTTCTGCTCTTTAATTTCTGCCCTGGCTGGCATCAGAACCACAAACCGAGTTGAGCCAGTTATTCGATGACTCACTGTGCTTGTTTTGACCTTTTAGTGTTTGTGGCTAATTGATTCTAAGTGCTGGGGATCACCATGCATTTAGTTACTAGTTACTGTTCATAAGGGTCTGTTTTTAAAAGATCACAAGGATTTGTGGGATACCATCAGTGAAGTGTATATTTGGTGCCAGTACTTTCGTGATCTCCCACGCTAGGCTGGTCCAGCAATCATGAGCTCATTAATGAGCCTGGGAGCTCACTCTCTGGATTCCTGTGCCTGCCTCAGGGGCTTGTGTTGCTGCTTGCAAACTGAGCTAGCTTCCTGCTTCCAGAAGGTTGTTGTAATACTCTGAAGCTCCTTGGAAGTTGTTTTTAACATTTTTCATTTATTCATTTTTCTTAAGTCATAAGAATTTGTGAAGTAGGACAGAAATCACCTGTAATGTCAATATGAAAAAAACAATAGAATTTGGTGTCATTCCCTTTAGAGATTTGCTCATGTGTATTTTTTGCATAACTGTAAAGTGTTCATATATAGATTTTTCATCCTGATTTTATTTTAACTTACATAGAAGGGATTTTTAGCTGTTAAATTATCTTAGAATTGACTTAGTGGCCAGGTCATATTCCATCCAGCAGGTAATTATAACTTATTTAACAATGCCCTTATGTTGAATAGTTCTTTTAAAATTTTCCTTTACTTTCTAAAATTTTATTGTTGAATCTCAAAATAATTAGGAGTTACCTTAGAATGTCTTTGTGATGACAGCTCATATATCACATGCAAAATGAGTTCCTGCCCTTAGGAAGTTTCTGGTTAAGAGCAGGCAACCAGTAAGTATAATAAAATGTAATCATTGCTGTATCAGAGATATGCCTAAATTGCTCTGGGAGAGAAAGATGGGAGAACATTGGTGAAGGCTTTCTAGAGGAAATGCTGTTTGAGTTATATCCTGAGGACAGTTAGGAATTAGCTAACTACAAAATGAAGGAAACACATTCCAGGAAGAGAAAATTGCTTGAAGGAAGCACAGAGGGATGGCAAAGCATGACAATTCAGGGAATGACAGATAGCCCATTATGGCAGGAGAATAGGGAGCTTGTGTGGCAGGATACAGACTGTGATCAGGTTATCAGAGGCCTTCTGTGCCAAGCTGAGGAGTTGAAACTTCACACTGACAGCCACAGGGGAGCCATGACAGGGAACACTTGCTAAATAAAAATGTGATTTTTGAACACAGCAAATCCTCACTGCTTTAGCAAAGTTTCCCATAAATATGATGAAATCTAGATTGCAGACTGAAAATGATGCACTCAGCTTTCTTCCTGATCATTTGCATTTGTCATAAGAAAGCTTGTGGGCTGGGCGTGGTGGTTCACACCTGTAATGCTAGCTCTCTGGGAGGCTGAGACTGGAGGATCTCTTGAGCTCAGGAGTTGGAGACCAGCCTGAGCAAGAATGAGACCCCATCTCTACTAAAAATAGAAAAAATTAGCCGGGCGTGGTGGCACATACCTGTAGTAGTCCCAGCTACTCAGGAGGCTGAGGCAGGAGGATTGCTTGAGCCCAGGAGTTTGAGGTTGCTGTGAGCTAGGCTGACACCATGACACTCTAGCCCAAGCAACAGAGCAAGACTCTGTCTCCAAAAAAAAATAAATAAATAACACACTGTGGTCGCATGTTTCAATCACAAGGGGGGACTTTGGGTGGTTAGACGACCCTTTAGGGGCCTCTACTTGGGCCTCTTTGGAAAATACGAAAATACCTCAGGGACAGGCATCATATGTTGCCAAGATGGTATTTAGTCTACCAAGATGTATATTAGTCCAGATTTTCCAAATCGACAGAACCCCAACTGAAATAAATGTGTACAGAAAGGGAAATGTATCATTAGCCCATGTAACTAAAATGTCTAAGGGTGGGTCTTCCTAGCTTCAGGCACAGTGAATCCACAGTTTGATCCACAGGCTCAAACAGGGCTGGTAAAGCTTGCTCCCTTCCTCCCTCCATCAGTCACTGTCTTCAGCCTTCATTCTGTTTGTCCCTTTATTCTCTCCTTTAGCAGATTCTTCTGTGTGACCAGGGCGAGTTAGTTGCTGCAGGAAGCTCCTGCTTATGTTGTCTCTTGAGCTCACAATCCCAAAGGAATAAAGTCCTTTCTCCTCTTTCTCCCATGAATCACATAGCAAATTTTGGGGAATGGCAGATGACTCTGATTGGTTCAGTCTGGGGGAGCCCACCCAAACTATGGGAGATAAGATAACCAAAGACAGTGAGATTCTGTTCTTGGAGGAGGAGAGTAGGAGAACTCCAGATGTTTAAAAATAAATAAAGGCCGTCTGCTACTGTTATCCTTTGTTCTTCTGAAGATAGGAGATGTCCACTGGAAAAAAGTAGAGCTCATCACTTATCCAAGAACTGCCTTCATGGTGACTTTGGCTTGACATGTGCTTACACTACAGTAAGTACCCTTAGTATCCCAGTCGCACGGAACGGATACTCCCAGCACGTGTGCAAATGCAGCCCCCTGTCTAATTTTCCTTAGCACGCTGGCTCAAGACAATGCCCTGCTTTCCAAAGGCCTTGTGGCAATGTCCCCTTTTTCCTGTGAATGTATGATTTGTGTTCTCCCAACGACAGGAAGCTGCTCACAGGATCCACCCAGTCCTGCCGCTGCCCCCATGATGGTTGTTTTTCTCATTGTTTAGCGCTCCATTAGCTTCCGCAGCGAGAGCCGCCCTGATATCCTCGCCCCTAGACCCTGGTCCAGAAATGCCGCCCCCTCAAGCACAAAGCGGAGAGACAGCAAGCTGTGGAGTGAGACCTTCGACGTGTGCGTCAATCAAATGCTTACGTCCAAGGAAATCAAACGTCAGGAGGTAGGCTCTGGACCCCTGGAGTGTGTCTGAAACAAAGGTGCACAGCAGGCGAGAGCTGCACTGGGGTCTGTCCCTTGGTCTTGAAGTCATCTCTTTGCATTTGTAGGAGAACAAACTGGGATGTCTGACCTTATGAAAGGAACTGAGAAACCAGCATCCAGCTGTGTGGATATGGCCCCGCTTTAAAAAGAAACTGATGGGAAAATCTGAATTTACAAGAAAATGAAACCAAGTGTCTATTTAGGATTCTGAAGTTCACAAAAATAATCATTGTAGTCATATTTTGATAGCAACTTCTAGAATATTTTAAAATATTCATTTTGTGTAACTTTGATTCAGCTTTATGGAAAACTTTCCTATGGAGTGCTGTTAATTTCAATCCCTGAAAGTTTTTCGTATCAATTGCCCTAAATGGCTATGATAATATTACCCTTTATAGAAGGCTTGTCGAAGGGCTTGTGCCAGGGTGTGGAAGCACTTTGTGTGCATCATCTGGGGAAATCCTCTGAGTATCCAGCCCAGGGCTGTCCTCCAGTTTAGCAATCAACCCCAGGGAGGAGGGCACCCTCAAATCCTCACTTCTTCCCTGTAGCCTGAAAGAAACGCAGTGGTCCCTGAATTATCGCCACAGATTTGTGGTCCTTTAATAATGTATTGTTTGCCAACAGTTTGGATTCCCAGATGAGAGTGAAAGAGTGTTCTGTGCGTCATAGCTCTTTATATTATGATGGCTTAATGGAGCCAAATTAGAAACACTCCATTTACACACTCTTCCACATAGCCGGCTCCTGTAATTTTATTTATTGTACCTTGTGGAGCTGAAAAGTAATTGAGAATGAATTAACTTCACCAGATTTTATTTAGAGTGGTAAAACATTGGATTCTTCCTACAATCCCAGCTGAGTGGTGGTAGAAATAAAGCTTTCTGCTGAGATTCACCTTGTGCTGAGCAGAAAGAAGACAAAGTCTGATGGCTGAGTTAATAACACTGCCACATCCATTACTGGGAACAGACCCTGACTCACTTATGATTGCCACTCACAACAAAGATGCCGAATCCATGGCTCAAACTGTAATTATTTTACCTAAAATAGTTAGTTCCCTGTTGTTCGGCTACATCAAAGTTCTGTAACATGAAAGATGACTTGCTGGATTGGAAACATGTGGAAACTCTTTCGCCTACAAACAGAGAAGCACATTATGCAGAAGTTTTGCGGTATCTTCTCTTTGCAGGTTCTAGCCACTAGGTGCACTTGCTTCAGGTTGATTTAACTTTTTGAGAGTACTTTTTAAATATGTAAATATGTAGATTTGGGGCTTTGAGTGCTGGAGCCAGCACTGTTTGAATTGGGTCTTATAAATGAGGGAGAGTTCCATGAGTATGTTTTATCTTTCCTTGCAGGCAATCTTTGAGCTTTCTCAAGGAGAAGAAGACTTGATAGAGGACTTGAAATTAGCAAAGAAGGTAAATTTAAATCCAGCAATCATTTGAGTCACCTCATGTTTTTTTTTTCCTGTGAGTAATTTCACAATCCTAAAATGGAGCTTTATGGGCACCCTCTTTTGACTGAGACAGGTCATCAAAAATTGAGAACAAAGCGGTGAGGAAAGTGCCTCAAAACAAGAAGGCAGAATAGCTCTCTGGACCTGGCACCTTTAGGGGTTCACCTATGCTATTTCTAATCACCTCAAAGACTACTTCAGTTAAATTCAGAAAGTGTCCATGGGCGCCTGGCTTTATGTATATTTCATTGTCCTAGAAGTCTCACATGCAGGGTCTCTTTGTCCATGGGAGAGAATGTGTGCATGTCTGAAACTTAGTGCCCTGAATATAACTGTGTATTCTTGTTGTTTAATTGTCTTTAATAAGAGGTGATAGGATTGGCAGAGGTTTTGCCCTCATTGCTTCAAACTGTGTCTTAGGAATAAAGTCATTTGAATCTTGAAAGTAAATAAAGCAGTGAAGTGAAACAATTGCATGCAATCACATAAGTTAGACTCTTTTATATGGAAACTTGTTTTTTTAATCTACATTGTGTGTGGGGAGGAGGAGGAAATCCATGCCTTGTAGCCTGTTTGTTCTTTTTATTTGTTTTTTTAATTTTTTTGGTAGGGCTTAGCATCAGAATATAAAGCCTATGTATTCTTCACAACATAGCTTCCTCAAAAACCTTTCCATTCCAGTGACTACCCCACCACCCAGTGCCTTGGAGGCTAAAATCCAAACTCCTTCATCTGATATTGGCCTTCTCAAAGAATCACAGGTGCCAGAGTGGTGGCTCATACCTGTAATCCTGGTACTTTGTTGAGGCTTGAAGCAGGAGGATCGCTTGAGGCCAGGAGGTCAAGACTAGCCTGGACAACATAGTGAGACGCCCATCTCTATAAAAAAAATTTTTTTAAATTAGCACAGGTGCAGTGGTGTACACCTACAGTCCTAGATTCTTGGAAGTTTGAGACACGAGGATCGCTTCAGCCCAGGAATTTGAGGCCGCAGTTAGATATGATCATGCCACTGCACTCCAACCTGGGTGACAGAGCAAGACTCTATCTCAAAAAAAAAAAAAAAGAAAGAAAGAAGAATCACAGAGTTGGAAGGTGTCTCCCTTCTTTTAAGGGTCTTTAGTCCAAGCTTTCTGCTGATATTAAGTCCCACCTCCAGCATTCCTGAGAGATGGCCTTCCAAACTTTGCTTGGATATACCCAAGAAACTGAGTTTTAGGCAGGGCTGAAGAAGGAGGAGATTAGAGAGAACAAAGAAGGCATTTAACTCAGGGAGTTGTGATGCTGGTCATATGTCCACCTCCCCCTTCCTGGTGAAGATTTGCCAAACTCCAAGCACCTTCAGATATTTCTCTGTCATCCTTTAGCTCATGACGGTCCTACTTTCCTGGAAACCCTTCTCTTGCCTTCTATTCATCCATATCCACCCATCCTCCAGGAACCAGCTAGACTCTAAATTCATTCTTCTACAATATTTATTACCTCCTCCGTGCCAAGCAGCTCATCTTCAAAACCTCCCTTGGCCACTCCAGCTTTAATTCTCTAACCCTCTAGCACAGTTACGATTTGATAACTTTTTGCTGTCATGTGAAATCTGTCCTGTTTTTAATCTTGAACTAGTTTTTAAACATATATTTAGTTTTCCATGCATTTTTCTTATCTTTCCAGTTAGCTTTATAAAATTCCTTGAAGACAGGGACTGTGCCTCTAAGTCTTTATATTCTATTGCAGTGCCCTGGTTATAACTGTGTATACTTGTTGTTTAATTATTAATATCTTTAATAAGAAGTAGTAGCATTGGCAGAGGTTTTGGTCTCTTTGCTTCAAATCAGTAGTAAAGAATGCCAATCACTTTTTCTTTTCTTTTTTTCTTTATATTAAATATGTACTAATTGAAAAAGAACCTGTTGGTAGCTAATTTTGAATAAAGTGGGAGTTTTCCAAGATGCAGGATCTTGTTGATTTTAAAAATATTATAACACTCAGATCTGCTCTATACCTAGGATTTGTGCTCTTTCCTAGATGTGTGATATATTAGAATAAAAAAGCTTTTGAAAAATCTTCTTTGGTTTATCAACAACCACAGAGGCTGAAGGCAGTGCTGGATTCTCCTCTGCTCCAGACACACCTCTGTGCCGTTTCTGTAGTGTTATGGGAGAAGCTGTCGTTAGAGAGCCAGAGTTCGGTTATTGATGCAACCTCTCAGGGACCACCTGTATGAACAGTTTACTGCCTCTGTTTTTAAATATTTGCTTTCATTTCTTGCCCTTCTCATGCAGGCCTATCACGACCCCATGCTGAAACTCTCCATAATGACAGAACAAGAGTTGAATCAAATTTTTGGAACACTGGACTCTCTAATTCCTCTGCATGAAGGTATAGTTTTGTTCCAGGAATGAGTCGTGGCTTGTGGCCTTAATTGATTTATACCAGAGTGTTTGTTGCCTTAATTGAGTTTTCTTATAATGAGTCAGTGTTTATGTAATACCTTTAATATGAATAACCCAGAACCTACTTCCAGCCCTGTTTGTATTTGAATGCCTAACAAAATCAGCATTCTGTTTGTTTTTGCCAGAGCTCCTTAGTCAGCTTCGAGATGTTCGTAAGCCCGATGGCTCGACTGAACATGTTGGTCCCATCCTCGTGGGCTGGGTAAGAAAAATTCTCTGGTCTTGGTTGAAGATAAATTTCAGTAATTTAGGTGGAGTTTTATTTTAGCTAGACATTTTTTATTGGCAAATACTGGTTTCACATCAGAAAAAAATAAAATACCAAATTCCTAATAAAATTTATAGTTATATTTAGGCTTTATCACTTTAAATCATGAAAACAATTTTTTTCTTATTACAGATTTACTGCATCTAAAAATAACATGGCCTTTTTCCAATAAAATAAGTAAAAGTACAGATGAAACTATTATTAGTTTCACATCAAATAAAAATAAAACTACTTAATATTTGATTCAGGCTAATTAGTAATATAATTACTACCATTTCTAGTCCCACAAAAATTGATTGACATATTCCTGTCCACCACCAAAAAAGCTTTTTGGGCTATTAAAAAAATCTAAAATATAGTTTTATAAAGAAATTAATAAGTAAATATTGCTAATGTTTAGCATATATAGGATCCTAAGTAATTTTATAGGAGAGCTTGAGTATATGCTGACCTTCATCTCAATATAACCCATTCCTTTTCGTAATTAAACAAACAAACAAAAATAAGCTGTGATTAGGGGTTATAAATTTATGGTCTGGGGCTGAATTTGTGTTTTATTGGGTGTATAATATTGCTTGTTTGTTTAATTTACTTTAGACAAGACATGCACTCTCTATTTTGCCACAGCACTCACTACTCCCTATTCTATACGTTTCTGTTTCCTTCTGTGAGTACTTGAATGTTCCACCCCAGCTCTGGGTGTTTGTCATTTGTGATGAAATAGATAATGAGATTAGATTACTTTGATGACTTCTTACAGGCAAGATTAGATCTGTCATCCCTCTGATCCACACAGTGTTCCAGAAAAATAGACAGGAACTGCCACAACAGCTAGTATTCGAGATCATTTCACTGTTTGGAGAGTGCTGTGACGGTTTTTATCCAGTTACTACTTGTATTTTAACCTTCCTAAAACCTTCCAGTTCTCGTACCCTGATGATCTGTGGATGTGCATAAAGTTTTAACATTGGTCTCCTATCTTAACTTATGCTTCTCAATGACTGCTTTGATCAAGAAACTTTGAGGATTTCATGACTTGGAAAGCTTTAGTTCAGGAGTCAATTTTAGCACCGAGGCTGAACTATCCCAAGGGTATCTGAAAGACAAGTAATGTTCCAAGATGAATAATTGAAATGTGCCTTAATATTTCAGGAGAGATCATTTATCTTATATTTTTGACTTTCATTTTATTACGAGCCATGGTAGACATTTTAACTTCTTCAGCCCACAAAGAAATTTCTCAAAAGGGAGCCAGCCAACTTGAGGCAGAGAAGATATAATGAGAAGAGGATCTGCCTCAGTATTTCTTAAACTTCCTGAGTCTGTGGCCTACTTTGAATGGAGGTAAAGGAGGCAGTGAGGCCACACTCCAGAATTGGCAGGATAATTGCTGTTTTGACAAGACAGCAATGTAGAACTACACAGTTTCTTTAAACATCATATGCAAATTTTCAAGTTGTGCCAGAAGCAAAATTGTAGGAATTTGCCTTGTTCTTAGCTTTTTTTTTTTTCTGAAATATTTGTCCATTTTGTTAGAAAATTGGTTTAATCTGGGAGGAGCTTTTGCAGTCTCTTTCTGTACATGTCCAAAGGAAGTGTGACCATGCAGGTCCATTGCTATCTAGACCCTTCAGGCATCAAATGGGGACTTGCAGCTTGAAGAGCAGCCTAAAATTAAACAACTGGCCCGTTGTTACCAGACTTCATGAGAAATGGCACTTATTTATCAGGCCTGATGAGCTGTTAAATGTTTTTCCTCTTTTAACTGCAGATGTGTCCATGCGAGTGGGAACTGTAAACCAAAGGGTACATCTGTTTGAGTTCTGTTCTTTTTAACAGAACAAAATAAACATCTTAGTGAACTTCGAATGAGAAAAGTTAGAGCCCATTCGACCCATGGAAAATTGATTTATTTCCCCCCAAAGGAAAAAAGTGGAAAAAAAAAAAACCGCTTTTAAACAAGTGAGCCTTCCAAGTGGAACAGTCAGTCTTGGCCAGTCGTTTTGACCTTAGAATGAATCACTTACTTTTACTTTGAAGACCTTAAACAGAGTGGTTGCTCTTTTTCAGGGAACCACCCTGGTTACTGAGGATCAGTGGCCCCGACTCCCTAATGGCAGCTCGTTTGAGTAAGCCTTCCCTGTCGTGAAGAAACACCTTCCCAAGTGACTTACCTCCGTGCTAACATTTTTTCAGTAATAAAATAATTTATAAGCTCTCCAAGGCAGCAAGTTCTCATGTTAATTTGGGTTCTAATTAAATTTTAATTCCCAAGAGAGAGGCAGGGTACATGGAAGCCAAAAAAAAAAAAATCGATTTATTCTGTCACTTTTCACAATATTAGGGAGATAGGAAGAATTTCTTTAAAAAGTGAACAAGTTTCCCTTATAAATTCTTGATACTCTATTTAAAGAGATGGCCAGTAGTTCAGAGCTTTAGGGACAAGGGAGAGGCAAGAACAGGTTTCAGACTCTTGGTTTTGTCTCCAGCTGAGCAAGTAGTTTGGCTTCTCTAAACCACAGTTTCTTCAACAAAAATACTCTAGAGACAGATAATGATTGCTAGCACTTACTGATTCTTAACCCGAAGCCAGTTTCCATGCTACACATTTTGTGTGCTTTATCTCATTAATAGAGAGGAAGACATTAATGTATACATTTTGTAAGTGGGCTCATAAGAGTCACTGACTAGCAGCTGTCCAAGTTAGGCTGTGTGCCTGATTCTCCCAGATTTCAGAGCCTGTCCTCTTAACCACTGCATTTTTCACCTCTCACATTCTCAATAAGTGAGTGTGTATGTATTTGGGAGCCAAGATGTGTCCACTCTTCATCCCCTGTATAGTTAAAGATGGCTTGTGGTCTTTTGTAGCTGACGGCTAAACCAAATAGCCCTTCAGGTCATGCCCAGGAAATGAGAACCCTGTCAGGTGTGAACACAGGACCAGAGCCTGATTTGGTTGCCACGGTAGCCGGGCGGCGGGATCAGAGAGCGTAATGGCCCGTTGGACAGGGAGCAACAGTGCGGGCGAGGTTCCTCACTAGTTTACATCCGATAGTTACTGCTGATTTGTTTCTCCGTAATGAAAACAGTGGGCATTTCCAGATCTTTTTAAGAGGCAAGGAAGTAGAAATGAAATTAAGAGGGCCTGAGGCCTTGTTCAATTAACTCCAAATATCTAAATTACAAGCCACAGCGCCATGTCTGGGGCGAGCGTGTGTGTGTGTGTGTGTGTGTGTGTGTGTGTGTGTGTGTGTGTATGTATAAGTACCAGTTATCATTACTTTCATATATAAGGTTGAGGAGAAAATTTCTTCTGCAGCTCTTTTTAACACAAGTAGAGGGTTTTTTTTGTTTTTTTTTTTTTTTATTTAATAACATGTAAGGAAAGTAGACATTTCTAAGGAATGTTAAACTCAGCAGTGAACTTTTAAAATATTGCTTCACTGGCATCTTTTCTTGGTTTCAGTCACTGGGAAAATAATTTCAATAAGAGGTGTAAAAGCAGCAGCAGAATAGTTAAACTTTCAGATGCTGCCACACTTTATTTTTAAGCAGTGTTCCCAAACCACCAAATATTACCTAATCTTATAATCCTTTAAACATTCATTTATTTGTTCATTCAGAACAAAAGCTTTGAGTGTCTGCTGTATGGTAGGCCCAGTGGAAAGTACTGAGGATGCAGAAATGAAAGACACCCTCTTGCCAGTGTCTCACACCAAATCCCTCTGAAGGGCAAGTGTCATAGTGAATGCGGCTTTCTAGTCCAAGGGGGAGAAACAAATGTGGCAAGGCCATCGGCTACGTCTTATTGCCTCTGGTAACTTTCTGGAGGCTGGTAGCCCTCGGGTGCCATTAAGAGGGAGAAGTAGAAAAAGGGGATGAGAGACTTTTTCCGTTGAGTCTCTGATGTGGTGTTTACACAGTGTGACTGATAGGACATGTCAGGGAAATTAGCATTTTGCTGGAATGAAGGCAGTGGAGTTGAAATGCTCTAAAATCTTTAAGCTTGAATTGTTCATTGCATGGTATTATGATGTTAACCATTAGTTATAGCCAAAAATCATTCCTGGCCTGTCAGAACTCATGTTTAAAACTTTTGTAAATGCTTCCTGAATCTGATTGTTTTTACTAATCATACTTTTGCTTTAACTTCTTGAGGCCCTTTATAATTGGGCCACCTTGGAATCAGGTAATCTTAAACTAATGTAGAGGTGCTTGCCCCAAGCCACCCCAAGGACTGGGCTGTGAAATCTCACCCCTTGCTTCCATTTGTGCCACTTAGTCTTCTAGATTAGTTTCTTATTTGTAATTTTAAACTAAATCCTATTTTTAAAAATAAGATAGTAGGTTTTCAGCTTACTGGATATTTTTGGAAGATTAGGAAAATTCTCATCTGTATGCATATGCAGTAATTTTGGTTTGTTTCTAGCTCAGATTGGTAGAAAGTGCAAAAAAAAAGAAAGAAAAGATAGGGTCTTAATAATCAAGAAAGTAAATGTGCAGCTGACACAATTACTTTGTGAAAGCAAGCCAGAGCCTAGGAAAACTATTGCCTGCCTTTTTGAAGATTCCACTGGTTTCCTCCAGCCATACATATAAAGGAATGTTGGAAAAAAAAAAATTAAAAAACCCCAATAATTTAAAAAGCCAGGTGCAGTGGCTCACACCTGTAATCCTAGTGACTCAGGAGGCTGAGGAGGGAGGATCACTTGAGGCCAGCTGTTAAAGACCAGCCTGGGCAACATTAGCAAGACTGTCTCTACAAAAAATTTTTTTAAAAAAATTTTAAACCCAATAATTTAGTTTTTAAAATTACTTTTCTAGAGCGTGTGTTAAAAAAAAAAAAAAAAAAGAATGTTAGCCAGGCCTGGAGACCAGTTAAGTGTTTGTTCAGTCGCAGTGAGTGATGCCACTTGTAGCTTCAGAGCTTAATTATTTTGACACTCCAATTTTCTCTTTGTTTCCTTCTTAGCTGCCTTGTCTCAGCTCCTATGACAGCTACTGCAGCAACCAAGTAGCTGCCAAAGCTCTGCTGGACCACAAAAAACAAGATCACCGAGTCCAAGATTTCCTACAGCGATGTTTAGAATCCCCCTTTAGCCGCAAACTAGATCTCTGGAATTTCCTTGATATTCCAAGAAGCCGTCTGGTGAAATACCCTCTGCTTCTTCGAGAAATCTTGAGGCACACACCAAATGATAATCCAGATCAGCAGCACTTGGAAGAAGCTGTAAGTCTGGTTTTTTCCTCTCTTCCCTTGTTATTTCCCACACAGTGGCTAGTGGATTGGGTCAATGGGTAAATGAAGGGTTCCTGGTACTTGGGACTCAGGAATTGTGGGTTCCAGGCCTGGCACTGCCATCAACCAGGTTTTGATTTTACAGATCACTGCTCTCCTCTCTCTACCTCAGTGTCCTACCCTTTAAAACACAATGCTTACATGAAACACCCTGTAAGGTCCCTTTTGGCTCCAAAATTTCTCAATTCTATATAGCTCATTCCAATCTGGGGTTGCAGCTGCTGACTATGAGAGTTAAGATCTTTGTGGAGATTTTAAAATTGAATGTCTTTGTTTAGTTAGAGAACAAGGAGTTGCCTTTTAGCTTAGCCCCAATGCCCGTTTGCGAAGGTTACATCCATTTAAGATCTAGCTTCCCTCAGTCCACAATTGCAATGGGGTGCCTAGTCAAACCTGCTCACCAGCAGACTCCTCACCCTGCAAAGGTTTTTGAGTTAAGGGTTGGGTGATTTGGGAAATATAGATTTTTTTTCCTTAGCAGTAATAGAAGACAAGGGCAAATGGGATCCATATCACTGCAGTGTTGCAGACTGGGACCTTTCCACTCAGAGAGCTCTGTTCTGCTTGAGGTCCTCTGCAGGGCAGGGCAGAGCGAGTGGCAGGCTGGGGGGTGGGAGGGGGGTGGCGGGGGGAGCCAGTGGCCTGAACGCAATAACAGAAGGAGGATATGCATAGGTAATCTGAAAATCAGAAGCCTTGAACCTGCTGAGCAAACTGCCTGTCTCCTCCCAGAGAGGGGTTTAATTATTATTAAAGCAGTAGTAACAACAACAATAATAGTAATAACTGCTGACATTTATTAAGTATCAAGTAAAACAACTTTGTGTAATAGCCTTGTGGGTTATGTGTCTCATTTAACGCTGACAACAACCTATGAGAGAGCTGTTCTTGTTAGGATCATTTTCCAGATGAGTCTTGGAGGGGTTAAGTAGCTTGCGCAGGTCTCGAGCCAGCAAGTGATGCGGACTCCAAATCCTGTGCCTTTCTTCCTCTTTACGATTCTGTACTGGGATGTGGAAAGCTGGCTGCTCCTTTGGGCCCTGTGCCTTTGGGATTGCAGAGAGCTGTCCGGTCATCAGGCTTTGTGGAGAGGCCTCACTGGTGCAGGGCTGGGCTGTGTCTCCGTGTAGGGGAGAGAAGAATGAGGAAAGGCTCTCTTCTGATTCACGAGGTGTGCGGTGTATCTGGCAGGCCCCACACACAGACACCAGGCCCTCAATCCAGCACAGATGGGGAATGGAGGCACTGAAGATGAGGCCCATCTCACTTCATCATGTCTGTTTTTATTACTGGGAAGAGTGTGATAGAGTTTCCTCCTCTCCATATTTCATCCCGGCAAGTGTGTGGTCTGCAGGAATGAAAACAACAGGGAGTTCAAGCTACTCTAAATAATTACTTTTTTGAAGCACAGGAGCATTTTTTGAGTTTTACTGTAAAGATTCCTCCTTTTTAATATGCAGCATTGGAAGAATACCATTCTGCTTTAAAAAAAACACCCACTGAGCTGAAGTTTGAATTTAAAAACAGATAGATAAAAATATGATTGTTTGCAATATGAAAAGATGTGCCAGTAACCAGTTTCTCTAGTGCGTGAAAGTTGAATCTGCACTTAATTATTCAGGCAGATCTGTGCATGAAGCACAGTATACCTGCATTTGAAAATGTCTGCAAAGCAAGTCTTCTAAATGCCCATTTACACAGTGTAGGCACAGAATTTTTTTCCCCTTCTTTTCAAAATCCTCATAGCATTACTCCAGATGAGCAGAATTACTTAGCTCTGCACTCTTGGATGCATTGTGAACGTTTGATAAACATAAAACCCATAATACCTATGTAGCTTGACTTCCATGTTCCCTGAATAAATTTGCCATCTATGAAAAGGAAAAAAATCAGAGAGTAAATTGCTTCCACCAAGGGAGTTGATTGCATTCAGTTCTATGATTAGATCTAAAAAGAGGTCTTGTTTTTAATGCAGTGTATAAACTACCACATCTTTATTAGAATTCTTAACAGTGTTTTAAAGGTTGATAGAAATTTCCCCCAAAAGAGAACTTCTTAAAATAGGACTTTGGACATTCAGATACTCCAGAGAACTGGTTGTTTAATATTTTACATTCTAAGGAGTGTTTTAGGCAGAAAATAATCCTACAGACCATCCCTTCTCCCTGCCCACCTCTGTTCCCCAACTCCTTAAAAAAAATTACTGAAATCAATAGGAAGAAGAGTCCTGCTGTTGATGCAACAGCAGGAAAGACTGCTATTCTTGGTTCATGTCAGAAGCCAATGAGTAGATGACATTGTGTCACAAGGGGCCCGACAGGGCTTTCAGATTCCACACTGAGAATGCTGGGTCCAGCATGTAAGGACTTAATCCCTGCATTGTTACCAGGTATCTCTCATCATCTCCCTTTACCAGTCCCTTCCTTCGGTTTAAACCTTGGTGAGAGATGCAACAATAAATTTAATTTAAATGCATGACTGCCGTGACTGTTTGCTGTTGGCAACCTGCTATATGCAACTTTATTTCTCCCTGAAATCCTGAAGAATAAATCTCTCTCAAGAACCAATGCAAAGAGATAAGACTCTTACAATGTTCAGGTAGATATGAATATAAAACATTATTTTTAATAAATGAAAACAGTCCCAGAGTTACTGTTATAAATGTATACAGAGAATATGGAATGATAACATTGATTGTTTCCAGTGTTTTGTCTCTATTTTTTCAAATACCAGAGGAAGAAGCAGTATGTGAAAGTAGTTATAGCTGCCTAAGGAACCACTGTGGCATTTGAGTTTATTAATCTTCATGTGACATGCCATCTGTTCAGTTCCTGAGTTAAATTAGGAAATGAACACAGCTTTATGCGTGTAGTGTATCTTTCTGGTTTCCTGGATACTTGCAGGAAACTCAGAAAATTGACTCACATGCCCATCAATTCCAGCTGTCCAGGTATACCTAATAACAGTCAACTGATAAGCCATAGCAATTAATGCTAAGGTCTTTAAAAGCAAGGAAAAAGTATGAATTCCACTACATGTTAAAAATGTAGAAGGGTAAAAGGATAAGGCAGACATACAACAATTGCTCAGACACCTCCCATAGATTTTAAGCTTCTGGAGGACAGAGACCCTCTCTCATTTCTTTGAATGCTACCACCTAGTCTAACACCAAACATTAGTTAAATTAATTTAATTTGAAGGATAAATCATGGCTTTAGTATGTTTTGTGAAATTTGTTTTTTGTCTATATTGAAAGTAACAATGATTAATCAGTCATCTTTGAAAACTAAGAGGGGGAAAAGAGAAACAATGCGGAAAGTATACCAAAGTGTTCTGCTATTTATTATTTGTTTTATGTTTATAAAACTTAGATTAATTTTACAGGACTTATATTTAATACTAGGTTGACATCAAAGGTCAAAAACTTTTTTTTTTACCACAGAATCTCACTCTGTTGCCCAGGCTAGAGTGCGATGGCGTCAGCCTAGCTCACAGCAACCTCACACTCCTGGGCTCAAGCAATCCTTCTGCCTCAGCCTCCCGAGTAGCTGGGACTACAGCCATGCGCCACCATGCCTGGCTAATTTTTTTTTTTTTATATTTTAGTTGTCCAGCTAATTTCTTTCTACTTTTAGAAGAGACGGGGTCTCGCTCTTGCTCAGTCTGGTCTCGAACTCCTGAGCTCAAATGATCTACCTGCCTCGGCCTCCCAGAGTTCTAGGATTACAGGCGTGAGCCACTGCGCCCAGCCCCCGAAAACTTCTTTTATGACACTAAAGAGCCTGTATTTTGCAAAAATAATGTGAGTTTTTTCCATCAAAGTAATGCCACCACCAAAATTTGGGAAACAGAGAAAAGAATAAATAAGTGATCCTTGAAACTTTTTTTTTTTGAGACAGGAGTCTCACTCTGTCACCCCAGCTAGAGTGCAGTGGCATCATCCTAGCTCACTGCAGCCTCAAACTCCTGAGCTCAAGTGATCCTCCTGCCTCAGCCTCCCAATCCAAGTAGCTGGGACTACAGGCATGCGCCACCACACCTGCTAATTTTTCTATTTTTTGTAGAGACAGGATCTTGATCTTGCTCTTGCTCTCAGGCTGGTCTGGAACTCCTGAGCTTGAACGATCCTCCTGCTTTGGCCTCCCAGAATGCTAGGATTATAGACGTGAGCCACCCCACCTGGTGTGAAACTCTTAATAGCTACAAAAATGTACAAATTATGCATCTATCCATAGGATACAGTTACCAGACTTCAGCTCAGAGCTGTAAGATCTTCTGTCAAACCTGTGTGGAAGTTCAAAAGTTGTTATAACTGGGTAATAGTTTTTACCAAGTTGCTTTGGGCAGATGGTATCATTTTACTAGCATATGAAAAATAATCACTTAATCCTAGAGAGAATTTATTACTATTTTAAGACATTACAAGGCATGGTAGCTTTTAACTGAGTAAGGGCCTCTTTTAGAACCTTGCTTTTCACAGAGATTAGTTTTTCTATTAAGTAAATGTGACCAAGAAGATATCATACCAATATTTTCCATCTGTTAAGTTCTTTTCAGTTACCACCACAAGAAAGACGGGACTGTTAGGGGACAGAGGAGCCTGCTGAGGAAGTCATTATTTTGCCTTTGATTGGTGTCATTGAGTTTTGCTCAACTAATTTCTCATTCCTTTGTTTTCTGGTATTAGTATCTTCTAACATTTAAACGCATTGTCCATGTGATAGGATAACAGCACATCGGAATAAATACCCAGTGATCACGTCTCAGTGCAGTACTCCTGTTTTTTGTGTTGACGATGTTGCATTCACCATTGCTTCTTAGTCTTCTACCCTGATTTACTCACATGTGCCATAGACATGGGCGTGAGTGTGTACATACAAAGTGCCCCCATCATTACTGCTCGGGTCTTTCCTTCCCATTCTTTTTTCTGTTTTTTATGAAACATTTGTGTTTTGTCACTAAAAGATAAGCAGCCCATTTGTTCACACCTGATTTGCAAATATTGTTTGTACATTAGATTGAGGACATGTAGAGAGACCTTGAAATTAGCTTACAAATCCCCAAAGATGATCGATCCCTTTTTTGGACTCTTGCATTCTGCTTTGTTTTCTGTCCTTGTCCAAATTCTTTATATTCCTACATTTTCAACATTGTGAGCATGATTTAAGAAACATGCAGCATGGGGTGCAATAGTCGAGTCATGCACATCAAAGACTATACCTTGTGTCTCTTCCCGTCAAGTAAAATTATGCATCAACATTAGTTCTACATACAAATAGATGTATATGCATACAAATAAATATATGTACATGTATATATGTGTATGTGTACTGATGGCTAGATACAGTATACTAAAAACATTTATTTTTTCCCTTTTCCCAAAGTAGCAACTTAGATATCCATCTCAGAATTAAATCCAAGTGTGTCTTTGTGACCTCCTAGGCTGAACCCCTAAGACTTGTTGGTGTGGATGGATTTGCTTACTTTCCCCCATACTTATTTTCTCTTTACTCCCATAGATAAACATCATTCAGGGAATCGTGGCAGAAATCAACATCAAGACTGGGGAATCTGAATGCCGCTATTATAAAGAGCGGCTTCTTTACTTGGAAGAAGGCCAGAAAGACTCCCTGATCGACAGCTCACGAGTCTTGTGTTGTCATGGCGAACTGAAAAACAACCGGGGTGTGGTAAGTGGTTACTCTCCTTGAGCAGTCTCATCCTGGGCCTCCTCCAACCCTAATCCATTTAATGCTGAGCTTCCTCTTACTATTCCTTTCCTATCTAGAGTAATGCTCTTTCAAACAAAAATTGTTTTCCCGGTGTTGTCAGTCAGTGATCCAGTATGACATCACAAGATTATATATGATATAATGTATTTTGTGTATTATATTTTATATATATATTATATTCATTCATTATATATATATTTAAAATTTTTTTAATGTCGTGGACCAGTGCAGATTCAAAAAGAATTTTGGAAACTAACATAGGGTTGCCAGCTCTTTATTTTGTTTGCTCATGACCTTCAAAAACAAACACAGAACAGTTAACATTTCCCCCTTTGATTTCAGAAAATAAAGGATGATTTTAACAGCATATTAAAAGGATTTAATCTCAGAAAAGCAGATGACTCTTAAATTGAATGTATTTAGTTTTATGAGAAACACTACTTTCTCAAGGATTGGGACTGATCCACAGACTGACATGTTGAAATCAGTTTGTTTTTTGTTTTGTTTTGTTTTTTTAAATAATAATCTATCTTCCATTGGCCAAGTATCTAGCTCTGACCTGTAGATACCCCGTTTCCTGGTTTTTATTCCTGAGTAGATATTAAAATTTTTCCTCCTCTGCTATCAAAGCAACTGGCAAATCTCCCCTGGAGCACTTACTACAGTGGGTTGCAATTCTCCATCTGTCTGCCAGTATCTTCCATTATACCATGTTCTTTCAGGGAGAGGACTATGCTTTTTCAGTCCCCAGAACCTATTTTGGGGACCTGGTACTTACTGGACACTCAATGAATGAATGCTTGTTTAAAGGATGGATGAATTTGAATTATATGAGAGTTCAAAATTCATTCAACTCACCAGGCTATTTGTATGCATAGCCAGTAGGAATTGTGTGTGTGCGTGTGTGTGTTTAAATGTCTGTGCTGAGATAGCCCTTGGAAGAGAGGATCTCCATTTTGACTGTATTTCATCTTCAGTATCTAGCCAACCCTCAGAATGAAAGCCAAAATTAGATTGAAGAATTCTTAATAAAGCTTTGATAATTCAAAGAGCACCGTTTTGGCCTGGACTGAGCAGGCTTGGAAACGTTACTTGAAATCAGCGGACAGCCCATTCCTTGTCAGAGCTGCAGCGGGTCCAACCAGCTCAGGTGCGATGGAGCAAGGAGACCTGTCAAGCCTGTTGCTTCCAGATGTGTCTCTGTGACTAGGGAGTTACCGACGGCTGGAAAGTTGTGTTCTGCTTCTTGCTGACTTTCAGAAAGCAGTGGTGAACTTCTAATGTCTGACACTCAGCTCCTTGAACATTCTTTATAGAAGGCCCTGTGCGAGACAGGAAGGCACATTTCTCCACGGGGTGTGGGCCTTTTCTCTTTCTGCACATACGTCCGTCAAGGACTGAGGACTCTGATTGGATGTGTCCAAGGCATTAAAGATGTACTCTAGTTCATACTGCAGAAAGATAGAGTTTTGAAAATAAAAGTAGTAGTTGAGGTAGGAGGTTTGTTGTTTTTTCTCCCAGTAGAGTTGTGAAGGTTATTGTGAACAAGGTCCTGTGGTCAGAAAAAAAGCACAATAGCTTGAGGGCAAAAAGGAGCTGAGACTAGCCCAGACAATCTGACTTCGAACTGCCTACTTTGGCTAGAAGATTGATAGAAATGAAAACAATGTAAAAAAACTCTGATTATTTTAAATACTATACATAAAACAAGCCCAACCCTTTCCCTCCCCCACCCCCAAAGAAAATTCTTAACGCATTCTTTCTACTACCGCCACCCTAAAAAGCCTTTAACTTGATTACTTTGTGCTCTACTCTGTTTTTCAATCTTTTTAAATATATGTATTTTATTCCCACTAGCCAAGATTTGGTTGAGTTTTTATTTCTGCAGTTTTTGGTGTGTGTGTGTGGTGGGAGTAGGGGTAAACGACCCACAGGTTTCTTTTCTCTCAAATATACAATTATTTGATAGTGCCGAATGTGCTTCCTTTACCCTAAATCAAGATTCTAATCTGAGTTTCCACCCCTCCCCTTCTGGTCTCCCCTTTGAAACCCTTGGGTTGACATTTTCCTGAATGTTTCCACCAGAAAACCAGAACCTAGCTGCAAAGTTGTAAATATTTTCACTTCAATTTCTCAGCATTTCCAAACTATAGGAGGACTTAGCACCGAATGGAGCAAATTTACCCCAACTCCCCTGAACAACTTGCTTTCATGATGCGGTTTGAGAAAAGCCTTCATTTTCTTTTTGCCTGCAACACACACACCAGGCATCAACCTTCTAAGCAGGACTTCTTCAAAGAACCAAGGTCGTGATAAGCTTAACTGAGGTGGAAAATTTTGATCATCTTTCTTTGTGGCTATGGCAGCATGCCCTCGTTCCCTCAGGAACGAGCAGTGCTCTGAGTTGGAGTTCCTGAATGAAGCTGATAATCAGCTCTGTGGTTGAAGGAGCAAGTGTTTTTTATGAGTTTGGGAAGCAAATATTAATATTAGGCTTCGATATACCAGTCTCATCCTTTATTGTTAATTTTGATCTCTTAGAATTACATTGGGTAATATAAACCAAAGCCAGGGGAGTGCTAACTCTTTTTCCCTTCATTGCCCCCTTCATTCTATTCCCCTTTTTCATGTTTTTCATTATAGGCGAGGAGTGTGTATGTATCTGCACAAGTTGTTAATTACAGTGTGAATAGGACCCCTCAGGCTGTCCTGGCTGCAGGTATCTGGAGGCAGAGGGCTTTCTCCAGTGGACCCCCAGGGAGGTGTTCTCATAGGAAAGGCAATGATATATCTGGAAATCCCCAGACCTGCCCAGCTTTTGTTCTCCTGGAGGTAGATTTGAACCTAGGAGTTCATAATCCTATGTGAACCTGGTACCCTGAGGTCCTCTAGCCACAGAGGTCCACAAATCAACCACTCATGAAATTATTGCTTAGGGAAATCCTGTGGATTCTTTTCTTCTAGAAACTGCATGTTTTCCTGTTCCAAGAAGTGCTTGTGATCACTCGAGCCATCACCCACAATGAACAGCTCTGCTACCAGTTGTACCGTCAGCCGATCCCCGTAAAGGACCTCCTGCTGGAAGACCTGCAGGACGGAGAAGTGAGGCTGGGCGGCTCCCTGCGCGGGGCCTTCAGCAACAATGAGAGAAGTACGGATGGCAGTTGGGGTTGGCCTACTGAATGGTTTTGATCATGGTAGTTGGGAGGGAGTGGCTCGCTGGTGAAAAGAAAAGAACTGCAGACTTGACAAACTATATTTGAATGCTGTCCTATCACCTACTGATTGTGTAACCTTGTTGAACCTCTGTGATTCTCAGTTCCCCATCTGCAAAATGGAGATAACATACGTACCACCTTCATAAAGTTATTATAAGGATTAAGTAAGATTCTATAAGGGAAGCTGTCTGCACATAGTTGGTACTCCTTAAGCTCTCTTTCTGTGTCTTCTTCTATTAGATAAAGACATGCTTAATACCAGGTGGTCCCTACGTGGATACCAGTTGCATTGCGGTGGGTTTTATAGTTGAGCTGGGAGATTTGTGTCTAACAAGACATGAGAATGGTCAACTGGAATGAGGATTCATCTGTAACATTACTCAAATGGGCTTCTCTAACTTGAGACTTAATAAACAAAAAAATTAACCAAAAGAAGCTAAGATAGCACTGTCTATTGAATATATTCCACATGTCAAGCATTGTTCTAGTCACTAGTAGTGCAAGCAGTTAACTTCCTTGTCGCTATGAAGTTACTTACATTGTGATGAAGAAGATAGATGATAAATAAATATTCTAGGTGCTGTTAAGAAAACTAAAACCCAGTAAGGGTATAGAGAGGGATAGCAGTAGAGGCCGGTTTTAGATGAGGTAGTCAGGGAATTCTTCTTTGGGAAAGTAAACTTTGAGCCTCCTGGGTTGGCACAGCCATCATATTGTCCAAGTAATTAGTGTGCACTATCTCTTACCTACTAATCAATCCCTCTACCCTAGTAGTAGTAGTAGAAGAAGAAGAAATAAGACCTTATATTTTTGAATACCGACTATGTGCCAGGCACTGTATAAGCACTTACACGTATTATCACATGTATTCTTCATAACAACCTTGTAAGGTAGTTTCTTGTTTTTCCCCATTTTATAAATAAGGAACTGAGACATAGAGGAGTTAAGGCACTTGCCTAAGATCAAATAGTGGAGCCCAAATTTAAGGGACAGAGATTATCTTTGAGCCAAAGATGGCTAACAGGGAATCATTTGGGTCTGCTCTGCCTTAGCCTCCATCTAAAGTGGTGGTTCCCAGCCTACTGGCTCCAGGGTTAGCGCAGAGGGACTGACTGACAGCAGAGGCTTCCACGAACCAAGCATTGCATGTGGCACTAAGGACCCATTAAATATCCATTATGTTGCTGTTATGAGATTAAATGTCTTCCATATTGTGCACTACCATTTTTTAAATGCATGTAGCTCCTGTTGAGATAATTAAAATGTAATTTCATTTTAAAACAAAACCAAATTTGTCTTTACATATGTTCTCAATCATTGGATACTAAGTGTGCAGGTACTTACTCTCATGTGGAGAGTCATGGGCATGTTCTAATGTTAAAAAGAGCTTCTTAAACTAGAAAAAGCTCTAGCTTAGGGCACTTATTGAAATTACAGATTATCAGACCTACCTTATACCTACTGAATCAGAATCTCTAAGGATAGGGCCCAAGAATCTATGTTTTTAACAAGCTCGCCCCAGGGGATTTTGTCAGGTTTGGTAAACAGTACTCTGGGGTCCCCTGAATCACAAGACTTCGTTGTGTCAAGATGATATCCACTTGGAAGGTTCTGAGAGCAGTGAGGGTAACTGAGAGCTAGACCTGTGCCAACTCCAGCTAATTGATGGTGGATGCAGGGGGAGCTGAGCCATGTCCTGGATCAGTGGGAAACATTTTGTAATCAGCAATGTCTGCCTTGGTTGCTGGGGGTTAGTACTGCTACATGTGTTATCTTTGGCCTGGGGAAATACCTGTCCATTGACTTTTTTTTTTCCACATATTTTTCATTTCTAGTTAAAAACTTCTTCAGAGTCAGTTTCAAAAATGGATCGCAAAGTCAGACCCACTCGCTACAAGCCAATGACACCTTCAACAAACAGCAGTGGCTCAACTGTATTCGTCAAGCCAAAGAAACGGTTCTGTGTGCTGCCGGGCAGGCTGGGGTGCTTGACTCCGAGGGACCATTCCTAAATCCTGCCACCGAGAGCAGGGAGCCACAGGGAGAAACAAAACTTGAGCAGATGGACCAATCGGACAGTGAGTCAGACTGTAGTATGGACACAAGTGAGGTCAGCCTCGACTGTGAGCGCATGGAACAGACAGACTCTTCCTGTGGGAACAGCAGGCATGTTGAGAGCCACGTCTGACAGAGTGTACTTCCTAGAAGTAGCCCTGTGTCTTACCTGTACAGTATTTGCATTCCACACATGGAACGGTTTGGAGAAGCACTTTTTAATACTTCTGTGACCATGTTGGCCCAGTCTCTTCTATCCATACCTTGGTCCCTAGTACTGTAACTGCCAGTCTTTCTGTGTAAGCTGGAATCCATGGCAACTGTTACCCTGTATTGTATTTCACAAGTGTCTGGATGGATGGAGAGGTACTTGAACAAGTTACTTTCAATTGCCCTGCTGGATTTTTTAAAAAATAGAAACAAAAAGAATTTCTAAACTACTGTTTTATGTAGATTGCTTGAAGAGTTCTTCCTCCTGTGCGCCTCTAGTGCTTGTCCAGCTCTTGCACGTGGTAGCTGAAGACATGGAATTTAGACGGCCTTGCAAACAGCACATGAGGAGGTCATGAGGGAGTGTTTCAGGACGGCACTGGAGGCAGAAGTGGGAAAGATCAACCCTTGAAGTGAACTTGATTTGATGTTATTCAACTAGAAAGTCTGAAAACATCCCTGGGAATTCTGAAGGCTTAATTTTGCAAAGGAAGAAGCATTTGTCTGAACCTTGCAATTTCATCTAGTGCCAGTTTGGTGTAAGAATCTGTTAGGACATGAAATAGAGGCTGACGTTAAAAGGGCCAGGACAAAAGCAGCTGCCAGCTGTGAATCTTTAACTGAAATGCGCATAGCACTGAGAGGTGTCTCTCATAGTTGGTGGCCAACCTAAAACATCAGAATAGAACCCAGAGGGCCTGGGAAAACCTGCCAGGATAACAAGAAGGCCCTGTCTTCATTTTGTTTCATCTGCCCAGACCTACTCATACCTTAGAGTGCAAATGAAGCGACAAGGAAAACAGGCTGCGACTCTGTCAGTGACTTTGTTTATAGAAACACAGGAGGGGAAGAATTTGGAATGAGAAGCACTTCATCAGAACCTCCTGTGGGAACCATTAAAAGAGAAGAGCATGACCCAGTGCATTCTGAAAAAGGCCAGACCCTTGGGTTTTCCTGCTCTGCTTTTAGGTGGTCAGTTTGCCATCTCTGGTTCTGTGTGCTATAATCAGAATTATAATTACATTCTCCAGAGGCCAATTTCATTAACTCTGATTAATTAGGATCAGCTAGCCAAACTAGTAACCTCTTTGTCCAGCCTTGATTTTACAGTGCAGGGTGGAGTGCAGACCTTGAAAAAAGTCAACTAAATACACAGAAAAGTTCCCTGCGAATGTAAATATTAAGGATGACCTGTGCAAAATTACACCCACACCAGCACTAGTAGTAATGATTTTAAATTATTGCCAAAAAGCTTTTTTTTTAATTTTCTGTGTCTTTCAAGTTTACAGAAAAGAAAGCAGTAAATACAATGTTGTCCTTTTATTATGTACATATATCATGTGCATTCAAAGAAGCTGCGTGACAAGATATATCAATATAAAAACAAGGTATGTTACTTTATTATTTTTCAAAAAGTAAAAAATATTGTGGTCAGTTTTACCCTGTAAAACTTATTTCTGTATTTATAGATTTTAAACATGGTGAATTTTTTCTATTACAAGTTTATTTAAAACTGCTTTGTTTCTCAAGTCGTTATTGATTTATTGAGTGAACCTGCTGCAGACAGAAGCAGAGGAAAGCCAAGAAAAGCCTTTTGATGGGGAAGAAAAGAATGAATCATTCTTTGCAGGAGCCATCGGCCACTTTGGCCAATGTATTGAGAAAAGACATTTGTAAAGTGTTGGGCTATTGGGAAGAAAGTCAATGAATGTTTTGATGAAATGAATGTTTTTGTATAATGGCCTTAAACTTTTCTGGAAGCATTTCAAATAAATTACATTAAAATGTTATCCTCCTTGTGTACAGTGTTTGCCCTACAAACATCAAATTTCAACTACTCTCCTGGGGAGGTTCTTTCTGAAATTTTTGCTTGTGGTTTCCAAATACAAACTTTAAAATAAGGTGTGGACTGAAATAAATGCTTTGATTTGGTCTATCAAAGCTTTTTAGAATTCATGTTTCTAAGATCTGTTTTTTTCAAGCATTCTCCATTCATTTACTCATGTATTCATTTTTAATAACTATTTCGAATCCAGACTATGGATAAATGATAAATCATAGCTGTTAGAGAAGAAGTGTTGATTCTCACTGCTAGTGTAGGTGAATGTTGATGAACTTGAGGCTAAATAAAAGGCAATTTTCACTTAGAAATTCTTGCTGGTATTTCAGTCCACTTTTTCTTTAATTAAAATGATTAGCTTTTTTCCCACAAAGGGTAGTTTTTTAGATGAAAAAGCTAAACAGTTTTAAGCCATTGATAGCCAATTCTCAACAGCACATTGCCCTGATGAGATTGTATTGTCTTTATAATAAATAAGCTCTCGTCATTTTCTTTAACATGCGGTTTATTCCCAGATTAGGCAAGATATTCATATGAATAAATGTAAGTCCATAAGAAAACTCACTTCTTGTTCTCCTCTATTTCTTCCTCCTCCTTCCCTTTTGTCCTCCTTGTCCTTCTTCAGTGCCCTCCATTTTTCATTCCCATAATTGTATTAACTGTTGTTACTAGACGTATCTCTACTAGTATATTAGAAAATGTTTGCACTGACATTTTGTGGGTTAGTACAAATTACTGAGGGCTAAAGGGTTTTCTTCAGTCTATTTTTAAGATGTTATTTTACACACAACTAAATGTAATCCTTGCAATCTAAATGAAAAGTCATAAGTGATGAACAGAGCCAGAACTAGCAATTTGTGAAAATTGGAGTGTGGTTTCAGCTTCTGGGTTGTGGTCACTGCCACTGACTGCTTTAGTTTCCATTCCCAGCACAGCCTGCAGCAGCTCAGAATGCAAAATTCTTCTTAACCAGCGTCCTGTTTCAACAAAGACTGTCTGGTTACAGGAAGCTACAACCCACTTAATCTTAGTGAATGGGCTATTCAACTTTCCACTTACATTCTGTCCATTTTTTTTTTTATTAATTCTCCAGAAGCCTGAGGACTGCCTGGAAGATTTCGTGTAGAGAATGTCTGGCCACTCAGTTTGACTGAAGTCGGTTTCTCCCACCTGGCTTCCCTTAGCATTGTGAAAATAGACACCGAATACCCCCTCCAATTAATACAGTGGATTCATTTAATTCATGAATCTTGTGTATTGACAGAATTCTATAACTAACCCCGACTCAAGCATTATAAAAGCAATCCTTGTAACCAAAAACATTTGTACCCCTGTAATACTTTGAAATTTTAAAAAGATTTAGGAGAATTAAATGTGCTAATATACCTAAAGTACTTAGAATGGTGCTATACCAGATATTTTTGTTTACCTTTCCAAATCCACTGTCTGCCCTGATCCACCCTTCTGTGTGCCTGTGTGATCTATATGCACATCATCAATGGGCTGTCTTGCCTGAAGTTTGTGGTTTGGTTTGGCCAAATGAAAGTCCTTGTGTGAGATCAGTGAGAGAAGAGTGAGGTTGGAGCATTCATTCCCCAAGCTCCCTCCTGAAGGATTGGCTTGAGCTGGCTGCATCTCTCGTCATGAGGCTTCCGCTCCTCTCAGAGTCCTCTCTGAGTTCCTGTAACCCAGCCTAGAGTGGTAACAGCCCCGCTGTCAGTCTCTGGCTTCAGGATATTGCACTGTCCCTACTTCCTGCCCACAACTGTCTGTAAAGTCCCTTTGTTAAACCCTCCTAATTTGAATATGTGATATTTGAATGTGCTGCTGAGCCTCTGATAGGTACTGGTGCCCGACATGATAAACAGAATGTATGTGTGCTGGCATCACCATTAATGTTACCGTTCCACTGTTTGCTTTCCACTTTCAGATGTTGTGGTTCAGGATACACAGATCTTTGGAATCATCAAAAATGGATTTTATGTTTCTGTTTCTTGTTATATATTTTTGTGATTATTTTCTGAGAAGAAAAATGAAAGTATAGTTTAAAAACAAAGGCAAATGCTACACATGGTGGCTTGTGCCTGTAGTCCTAGCTACTCAGGAGGCTGAAGTAGGAGGATGACTTTAGGCCAGGAGATCATGACCAGCCTGGGCAACATAGACCCCATCTCTCAAACAAACAAACAAAAACAAAGGCAAAATACTTTTTTTAGGCATACAAAAGCTGAAAGAATTCATCACCAGCAGACCTCTACTACATGAAATGTTAAAAGGACCTTCTTTGGACAGAAACAAAATTATCGCCTGTAGAAATATGTATCCACACAACAATGCAGAGCACTAAAAATGCAACTATGCAGGAAAATGGAAAAGGCTTTTCTTATTTAAGTCTCTTTAAAAGTAATTATTTCTAGCCATGATGGAGTGACAGGAACCAGATTTGCCCTTGTAACTAAAACAACAACAGAAAAAAGAAAGACAAAATATATAACACTATGGATTTGAAGACACTGGACATTACGCAATGAAGGACAGTAACCACAAGAGAAGGAAAACAAATGAGGTGAGCCCTGCAATTGCTCCAACTTACAGCCTTAAGAGAGTTTTTAGGGAGCAGCACAAGGAAGGAGAACCCAGGCTGAGGCCGGTGTACTTCCTGTGTCGAAGAGTTGGAACTGAGCGTTTAGGGAGACTGAGGCAGCTACCGTTTATAGGACAAGGAGGAGAGCACTGCATGAAGAGACCTCAGAGACCTGTAGAGGGCCCTCCTCAGGTACTAGGCAGAGTTCTGATCAGTGTACACATGTGAAGAAAATACCCAAGGCTGGGAGAAAACTATCCAAAAAAATTACAGGGAACTCACATGGTGCTGGGAAGAATGCCTATTCCCATAAACCAGACGAGAAGAATATCATAATTCACAGGGCATTGGGTAAAGTACGCAGAAGGGTCTAGTTTCAGTAATGGAGAATAATTAGCCCTAAGTAAACACTGCTGTGGTCCAATCTAATAAATCTTAAAGACCAAATAGGATCAAACTGTAACTGCATCCCAGAGCAAAGCTCAATGATATTTATAGGAATACAAAATAATCCAGCATCTAATGGTAAAATTCACAGTGCCTGCCATCCAATCAAAGAATACCAAGCATATTACAGAAGATACCCTTGAATGAAAAAAATTAATACAAAACAAGAAAAAATATTCAAACAATATTTTTAAAAAATAATAAAAAGACTACCAAGCATTCAAAACAGGAAAATACAACCCATAGGAGAAAAATATAAAAGCCAATCAAAACTGACTTATAACTGACACTGATGTTAGAATTAGCAGACAAGGGTATTGAAACAGCTATTGTAACTATATTCCATATTTTTAATGTTAAGTAGAGACATGAAAGATAGGGAAAAAAGACCCGAATCTAACTTCTACAGATGGAAATTACCATGAGTAAGATAAAAAAATACATGAGATGGGATTAAGAGCAGTTTAGACATTTTAGAAGAAAACATCAGTGAAAAACACATAGCAATAAAAACGGAAAGTGAAAAACGGAGAAAAGAATTTTAAAAAATGAAAAGAGCATCAGTGAGCCATTGGACAACTTTAAGTGCCCTGATATGCATATAATTGGAGTCTCTAAAGGAATGAAAATGGGAGAGACAGAAAAAAATATTTAAAATAAAGCCAAAATCTCTCCAAACTTGATGAAAACTATAAATCCACAAATCTAGGAACCTCAATGAATCCTCAAACACAGGATATAGAATAAATACAGACAGGTGTGGGGGCTCACACCTGTAATCCTAGCACTCTGGGAAGCAAAGGTGGGAGGATCACTTGAGGTCAGGAGTTTGAGAGCACCTGGAGGAAAAATACATGTTGCATACAGAGGAAAAATGATAAGGATTACAGAAGATTTCTCATTAGAAACAAGACAAGTACAATGAGCAATATATTTAAAATATTGAAAGAATAGTAGTTCAACCTAGAATTCTACACCCAGTGAAAATATATTTCAAAAACAAAGACAAAGATTTCTCAAACATAAACAAGCCGGAAGAATTCATTACCAAGAGACCAGCACAATATCAAATGTTAAAGTCCTTGAAGCAGAAGGAAAATGATACCAAATGGTTGATTTAACATTCAAAAATCAGTTGATGTAATTCACCAAATTTAAAAAATAAGATCATTTCAATAGATGCTGAAAAAGCATTTGACAAAATTCAAATATACATTCCTAATTTTAAAAAAACTTCAGTAAAGTAAGAATACAAGGAAACATTTTCAACCTGATAAAGGATATCTGTAACAAACTATGACTAACACCATAATGCTGAAAGACTATATGCTTTCCCCCTAAAATCAGAAAATGGAGAAAAGGATGTTCACTCTTACCACTTGCACTCAGCATTGTACTGGAAGTCCTAACCAGTGCAGTAAGACAAGAAAAATAAATAAAAGACACCCCATCTGGAAAGGAAAAATAAAAACTGTCTTTATAGATAACGTGATAATCTATGTAGATAATTTTATAGAATATACAAAAAAGCAACTAAAACTAGTACATTAGTAAGTTTGCAGGATGCAAGATAAACATACAAAAATTGATTTATACATGATAGCAACGAACAATGAGATTCAAATTTAAAATACAATATCATGTATGTTAGCATCAACAAATAAAAAGCTTAGAGATAAATTTGAGAAAATATGTGTAAAACATGTACACTGAAAATTATAAAACATCGATAAAAATATTAACACCAGGCTGGGTGCGGTGGCTCACACCTGTAACCCTACCACTCTGGGAGGCCGAGGCAGGTGGATCGTTTGAGCTCAGGAGTTTGAGACTAGCCTGAGCAAAAGTGAGACCCCGTCTCTACTAAAAATAGAAAGAAATTAGCTGGACAACTAAAAATATATAGAAAAAATTAGCCGGGCATGGTGGCCCATGCCTGTAGTCCCGGCTACTCGGGCGGCTGAGGCAGGAGGATTGCTTAGCCCAGGAGTTTGAGGTTGCTGTGAGCTAGGCTGATGCCATGGCACTCTAGCTTGGGCAACAGAGTGAGACTGTCTCAAAAAAAAAAAAAAAAGTTAACACCCAAGGGAATGGAAAAATATGTTCATGGGTTGGAAGATTCAATATTGTTAAGGTGTCAGCTCTCCCCCAAATTCATAGATTCAACACAATCCAAATCTAAAGTGGACTGTTTTGTAGAAATTGACAAGCTGATTCTAAAATTTATGTGGAACTCTAAGAGACCTAGAATCCAAAACAATTCTGAAAAAGAGTAACAAAGTTAAAAGACTTATCCAAGATTCCCTATAATGCTACAATAACCAATATATAAACCATTATAATATTACAATAACAGTGTAGTACTAGTATAAAGATGGACAGTCAATAGACCCAAATAGAAACAGTCCAGAAATATAACCAAACATATGCAGTCAATTTATTTTCAACAGAGGTACAAAGGCAATTCAGTGGTAAAGATAGTCTTCTCAATACATGTTACTAAAACAATTGGGTATCTATTGGGCAGCAAAATAAAGGAATTGAGTCCCTTACATGACATCTTTTTTAAAAATTTACTCAACTGGATCATAGGCATAAATGTAAAACCTAAAACTGAAACCTCTAGAGGAAATCAGAAAATCTTTGTGACCTTGGGTTAGCCAAAAATTTCTTAAATATGACCTCCAAATCACAATCCATAAATAAAGATAAATTGGACTTCATTAAAATTAAGAACTTCTGCTCTTCAAGACATGGTTAAAAGACTGAAAAGATAAGCCACAAAGTGGGAGAAAATATTTGCAAATCGTATCTCTGATAGAGAACTTGAATGCAGCATATATAAAGAATCTCAAAATTTGATGATAACAAAACAAACCAACTCAAAAATGGGCAAAAGATTTGAACAGACACTGACCAAAGAAGACATGTACATGGCAAATAAAATATGAAAAGATGCTCAACATCACTATTCATGAGGTAAATGCAAATTATACTGCAATGAGATGCCCCTACTTACCTATTAGAAATCTACAATTTAAAAGGATATATATGGCCGGGAGAAGTGGCTCACGCCTGTAGTGCTAGCACTCTGGGAGGCCAAAGTGGGCGGATTGTTTGAGCTCAGGAGTTCAAAACCAGCCTGAGCAAGAGCAAGACCCCGCCTCTACTAAAAATAGAAAGAAATTAATCGGACAACTAAAAATATATGGAAAAAATTAGCCAGGCATAGTGGCGCATGCCTGTAGTCCCAGCTACTCGGGAGGCTGAGGCAGAAGGATTGCTTGAGCACAGGAGTTTGAGGTTGCTGTGAGCTAGGATGACGCCACCACACTCTAGCCCGGGCAGCAGAGCGAGACTCTGTCTCAAAAAAAAAAAAAAAAAGAAAATATATGGCAAACAGCATAACAAAAGAGGCACAACATCCCTCATTAAGGAAATGCAAATCAAAACCACAATGATATTACCTCATACCCATTAGGATGGGCACCACTAAAAAAAAGAAAAAACCCAGAAAAGCATTAGCAAGGATGTGGAAAAACCGAAACCCTTGTGCACTGTTAGTGGAAATGCAAAATGGTGCAGCC
>CAUYSK010067743.1:0-14179 GCA_963575035.1 Avahi laniger | reverse complement strand
CTTCTCAGCCTTCATAATTATGTGAGCTAATCCTTTATAATAAATCTCTTTCTGTATGTGCATGTATATCTTATTGGTTCTGTTTCTCTGGAGAACTAATACATCCATGATCCTTGATTTCCACTGGGAGGCCATGACATTCTGGGAAACACTACTCCGTTGTTGTAAGTGGAACATGTAAAATGCACTAAGCCAGTTAAGTACATACCAATGCTGATGACTGTAAAGATGTGAACATTTGACTTAAGACAGCACTACTATGTGATCTTCCAGGACTTACACAAAGAATTTGGGACACAGAGCTTCTTTTCCTCTGGATGGCATCAAGAGCAAATGTTGCTCTTGGAGCTGGCTCTTTCATTTTGGTACTGTGAGGAAAGCCAGCCTGAAGATGAAAATGATACATGCAGGACAACAAAACTGAGAGAATGGAGAGGCCTCAGTGAAACATTTAAAGACTGCCTTTTCTCTGTACTTCTCAATTATGTAAGCTCATACAGCCCCTATATTGTATATGTCAATTTGACTTAGCTTTTTCTGTAATATTTGCAACAAGAAATATCCTGATACATGCTTCAGTTTTTATGTCTGGCTACAAACAGTTCCATACTCTACCTAGAAACTTTCACCTTTCTGGCTCTCCCACTTTCTCAGTCCTACTAAACTGTTGGAAATGTAAGGTAATTGTGCGGTGTGTGTGTGGGGGAAACAACCAAACAAACTGAGCAACTGATATATCTTTCAACCTTTGTTATAGTAAGTAGTTGAAAAAAAAAAGGCAATGACAAGGAGAAATTGCAGGATGGTTTCAGGTTAAATCAATAGATATACAATAAACTTTATATTCACAAGAGAAGAATATAATATATTTGGTGTCCATATAATAATTACCAAAAAGAGACAGAAAAAAAAGAAACTCATGTACTTAGACTTCAATAAATTTCTCAAATCAAAAGTTCATCAGGTCATATTTTCTGACACAATGTAATTAAACTGGATATTAATAACACAGTGTTAAATGGGAAGAAAATGCCCTATCATTTGTAAAGTTCAAAGTAAAGTCTCTGAATTTTAGGGCAGCAATAAAATGAATGTTATGATTTGAGACAATCTTAAAACAAAAATAACAAGAATACAAGGTATTAGCATTTTTATGAATGTGGGCAAAACTTATCTCAGGGAAAATTTATAATCCAAAAGTTTATATTACTAAAAATAAAGAATGAAAATAATTTAAAAAGGGAAGCAAGAATAGTGGAATGAAATCATAAATTTAAGAATCAAAGTAGAATTAATAATCTAAAAATTTAATTTTGATTTAAAAATAAATTCACAATATAACAGATCTATCTTGGACAAATTTTGTTCAGAAAATGATGTAAAACACCAACAAGAATTATGAAGAATGAAAAATTAAAAAACCCCATAGATATGGAGGAAGTTAACATTACTGGACAATAATATACTAGTGTATTAGAAAATTTCAGTCACATGAGTAACTTGGAACATGCTAATCTTCTTTGTACACAAAGAAATTTTTCCTACACTTTGTACTATTGTACCTTCTACCTGGAATCTCTTTCCCTGGATCTTTGATGGTTTCTTCTTGTTAATGATGTCTCAGCTTAAATGTCACTTTCTCAGTGACATTTTCTCAGTTTTTCTCACTATTCATAATTTCATGACATCCCTCCGTCTGTCACTTTCAAGAGTGTCACAATATCACACTCTTGATTTCACCAGAGCATTTGTCATTATCTAATATTTTTAAAACTTATTTTTTGGTTTATTATCTGTCTTCTCTTTTGAGAATGTAAGTTCCTTGAAGACGGAGTTCTATGTGTCTTTATTGTCCAATGCACATAGAACAGAGGCGCATAGTTTGTATTAATGAAGTCTTAAGTAAATAATTTTTAGCAAAACGAAAGTGACTAGAATCACAAAACATATATCCAGTCATTATGAAATTACATTAAATAGTCCCAAGGCATGAAAATTTACTGTTGAGCACTTTCAAGCTTTCTATAACTAAAACTCTTCATGTTATATACAATATTTGATAGCCCAGAAAATGATAACCAGATACCCATATATATATTTAGAAAACCAAAATGAGTAAATTTAAAAATTTTAGAACCAAAAGAAACATAAGTCAAATATAGACATAGAGTAAATATACAAAAGCATATTTATATGTTAGCAATAACCATTTAGAAGATAAAATTTCAAATCAAAGTGTCAAAAGATGTTAGAAATGAACAAGATTATTCTTAAATTTACCCAAACATGCGGGACATGATAAGCAAGAAAATGTTGGAAGACAATAGCAGGGAAGGGATGCTGGTTTTGAAATAGGTGAGGTATTTTTTTCATATTTTCTAAAATACTTACAAAAATAGTTATAGCTAAAATCATTATGTGGAATTTACTATTATGAAAATAGTATGGAATTGGTAGAAGAATATACCCATCAACAGGACAGCTGCTAGCATACAAGTATACAGTGTTTGAGAAGGAAGGGTAAGATCTTAATGAGAAAGACTATGTTTTCAACAAACAATTTCAGGGAAAAATTGCCTACTTGAAGAAAAACATATATTGCATTCACCTTTTACACTATAAACCAAAGAATGCAAACTGAACACACTTGTGTTATAACTAAGCCACAAATGTCTATTTCTAATATGCTGAAAATAAAAAAAAATCTATGACTGTTTATTGTATGGTATTTTAAAACTCAGAAAAATTTTACATCAAATATGAATGTTTAAAAAAAAATGGGGAGAGGGAAAGTAAATGAAAAGATATGACAACTTGGATTCAGATTCCCAGATGGCAGCATTTGGCAAGAACAGAGGTGTGGCAGCCCCCCGGTGCTCTGAAATTTGGCACCATTCTTCCCACCTCCTGTTTCGTGCCAGTTTGCCTCACACATTTACGTGACTGGCTCCACTCCTATAGCATATGAGAATAAAAACTTCAGGTGGGGCAAGAGTTAGATATAGATATAAAAGTTAGATATAGATATAAAACTATGAAATAAAGGAGAAAAAATGCAGGTGGATATTTAACTGGTTCTTGTGAACTGGCTAAGCCAATTTGATCTTGTATAACCCTTAGGTTATTTTTGGAAATTAATAGTAGCCTCCAAAGTTTAAAGGTGCATGAGGATTTACTACTTCCCCACAACCCCTCTGTCGGGTTGTGAAGAAAACAATTCTGAGACCAAATTCGGCCACATATACAACCCTTGGCAAGCAGGCAGAAAATCTCATTAGGGATCAAGTCTTGGTGCCCTCCCTAAGTGAAGAGGATATAAAGCTTCCTGGTTTCTTGCACACTGTTCATGTAAGGGTGGGAAGTGTCTCTGAAATTTTTTATCTGAAGTGTGTATCTCAAATGCCATTAATTTCACCAGTAAGTATCCATTTTACCAACAAAAGACCTTTTCTATTATTCATATTCTGACTAGAAAAAGTTCTGGCAGTGATCAGACATAAATTAGCTGCAGAGTGTATAGTCTTTGGATTGTGGTCTTTCTGATTAAATGTTAGAGGATCACCCTGTGTATGGACATTCCTGATTAGTGCAAATGACCACACATAAAGCGTAGCCTAAGCCAAGTAGTTCATACGTAATCATATACTGTCTATGTCAAAATTGTATAGATACTGTAGCATTAATCTTTTGCAGGGAAACATTTTCCAAGCATAAAAGAAATGGAAGAAATGATAGAAGACAAAGATAATATGTGATGCCACAAAAATGGCAAGCTTCTGCACATCAAAAATCCATTAAATTAAAAGGAAAATAAAAATCTGAAAATATTAATAGCAAATATTTCCTAAATGAAATGTATATGTTGCTTTATTACGTATATAATAAAACATAATTCAAAACATTTTATGTGTGTGTGTGTATGTGTATGTATTTCTGTTTTCCTCTTAGTGTTTTTATATGTTCCCTTATTATGAAGAATGGTTAAATGGATTTTCGTTAAGTGTAGAGGGTACATACATTGCTCTGGAAGGGTTTTTTTTCACTCCAGCATTTTCATTTTGCTCCTTTGCTATGCTGCTGTTGTTTCTGATTCTCTTGAGGGCTACTCTGCTGGCCACAGATTCTCTTCTGGTCACCACTTGTGAAACTCCATTTTGATCCTGAGCAAAGAAACTCTTTCTCCTGTAGTGCAAATGACTGTTTTTTGTTTTTCTTTTTTGACAGGGGGAGGGCAGTTCATTGTGTTTTTGTCATGCACCAGTTAGCCACCACCAACTTGGAGGTACCTTCTCTGACATGGGAGGATCCCATAATCACTGTCACAGATATTGGAAGCTCCAGAAAGTAGCTTATGTTTTTTCATGAATGTTGTTGTTGTTACTTGCACAGTAAATAAAGGTACTCAGCAGCTACCACAGGTGGGGGAAGCTCTATCTCCATGTCAGCATAATGCCTCCAGCCCAGAGAGTGAAAAAAGACCTTTCCTCCCCCGGATAGTGGCCCACCTCATTTCCTTAGTCTGCTATTAACCACTTCCAGAATGTTTCATCTTGAGAGAATCCTTTCTTTTATCAAAAAAGAGGGGCTTTGCACCAAGGTTCAACTGGCAATCATAACGTTGCTCTATATTGGTACATTTCCCAAAATCTGTGTTATTTAGTCATGCAGTGGACATCTGTTGTTTATGCCTGCCAAAAATCCATTTCCCCTTCTTTTGAAATGGTGCCCTTAACTTGCAAAGGGAAAGCTACTCCTTCACGATTGGATACAGCCATGGAACTGTCAATCAAGATGTCCCCATTTCTCCTAGCCAAGGGATGGCCCTGTGACCCAAGCGCCAATCAGATGCTTTCCTCTCCTTGGAATTTGAAGAACACGCAAAATGTAGAAAAAAATAGAATAAGCAGTTTGCACTGATTAATTCAAGCTGTGAGATGAATGACTGTGACTGCCCATTAGTTTCCATTTTCCCCAGAGGTACTTTGGCTCCTGACTTCTCTAAGATCGACTCTAAAATTGTATGAAGTTGTCCTATGTTCTCCAATCCTCCTATACATTCCTATGTGCTTGTTAGGCTGAGTTGATTTCTGTTTATTGCACCTAAGGAATCCTAACTGATACAAATTCTACCCATGATTGCATTTTTATGTTAATATATTCCTTCCCCAAATTTCCTGTTACTGGGTTTCACCTATCTACCAGGATAGGGCAGTAAATTGATCCTACCATCTTACCAATACCATCTGTCTATCTGGTCTACTTTTCTCATGAGATGCTGAATCTACCTACAGAGTAGGGATATGGTCAGATCAGACCTGGAATGTGATTATTGAGATCAAATGACTGTCATGACTCATTTTCAATTACAGGAGTTTAATTCTTGCATTTTATTGCCTCAATTCAAAAGCACCCTCTTTGATTTCTTGATAAAAAAGAAGAAAATATGAATTAAAGTAAGGATCAGTGATGTGGGGGTTCTCTTTTCCCCTCTTGCTGCAACCTGGCTGGAATCAATAGGCCAATGCAGGCATAATCAAGGCTGAAGTTTCTGAGTTCTGGGGTGAAAAATTGAATTTATCTTTAAGAAATTCTA
This sequence comes from Avahi laniger, assembly GCA_963575035.1. Taxonomy (NCBI): domain Eukaryota; kingdom Metazoa; phylum Chordata; class Mammalia; order Primates; family Indriidae; genus Avahi; species Avahi laniger. The sequence continues at coordinate 8,586 of CAUYSK010067743.1, read as the reverse complement.
ACCCTTGTTCTGGGTTAGATTTCTTAGAAGTGTCTCTTTAAACATACAAATTGAAAGCAAAAACCTATCCATTGTTCTTGAAAAAGCTATTTTCATATTTGCATATTACATGCTTTACTCTTCCATATGAGTTTTAGGATTATAAATTCCACAAAAAATCCTGTTAGGACTATATATTAGATTACACTGGATTGACAGATTAATTTAGCATAATAAAATACAGGATGCCCAGTTAAATTTGAAGTACAGATAAATAACAAATTTTATATATAGTCATGTGGCAGATAACGACATTTTAGTCAACAATGGACTGCACAGAAAATGGTGGTCCTATAAGATTATAATGCCATATTTTTATTGTACCTTTTCTACATTTATATATGTTTAGGTACACAAATACTACTGTGTTACAATTGCCTACAATACTCAGTACAGTACCATGTTGTGCAGGTTTGTAGCCTAAAAGCAATAGATTATATCATATAGCCTAGCTGTATAGTAGGCTATACCATCTAGGTTTATATAAATACACTCTATGATTGCACAAAAAGAACACCTAACAACGCATTTCTCAGAATGTAACCCCTGTTGTTAAGTGATGCATGACTGTATAACTATACCTGTATATATGTCTATCTCTCTATATACATCTATACCCATATATAACCTGTGAATAATTTTTTGTATAAGTGTATCTCATGTAATATTTAGGACACACTTATACTAAAAAGTTATTCTTAATTTATTTGAAATTAAGATTTAACTGGCTTTTATATATTTATATTTGCCAAATCTGGCAATCCTAATTTAGAAAGAAATGACGGCTTTAAAAACTAGAGTCACCCTTTTCACAAATGTGCTGTACTCTCTATGTATGTAGGATTTATATCACTAAATAATTTGGATTGTATATCATGCTTATTTTGTTAAATTTACTCCTAAGTGTCTTAAAATTTTTAAAGCTACTATTAATATTTATTATTATAAAGGAACCCTATTTTTGTATAGTGATCTCATAGCAAGCAACCTGTTATACTTCTTAGTCTATAAAGTGTTTTGAATTTTTGTATTCATAGTCATATAACCTAAAAAGGATAAGCTTATATTTCTTCCTTTCTAATCCATATCCATTTTATTTCTTTTTATTATTTTGCTTTACAGACTAGAACCTCCACTACAGTGCTGAATAGAAGTGATAATAGCAGATATCTTCTTATTATTTAAAAGGAATATATCTATAATTTCATCAAAATTTTTAACAGATAGTTTTAATCAGGTTAATACTTTTTTATTTCTAGTTTGCTAAGAATTTATAATCATTTCTGTCATGAATGATGATTGAAACTTACTAAAGGTATTTTCTGTACCTATAAAGATTATCACATGGCTTTTCTCTTTTAATTCATTAATATGGAAATTACAGTAATATATTTCCCAATATAAAAACTTCTTTTGGTATAGGTGTTTCCAAATTAGTCATGGTGCACTCAGAGGAAAACACACATACAACCATTGGTGGGTTCCATTTGCAAATATTTTGTCTAGAGGGTTTATAGCCCATGTGAATTCAGCTCATAAATTTTCCTTTCTTATAGTATTTATATCTGATTCTAGAGTGAAGATTATCTTGGTTTCATAAAATAAGATCACTAGAGGTAAATTTCTTCTTTTTTTCCTATAAACTATTTCCTCTAAAATAGTTTGTAGAATTTTGGGTTGATCTTTTCCTCCAAACAGTAATTTTCAAACTTCAGCATGCGTTATTATACATATTCATTGATCTCACATCCAGAGTTTCTTAATTTAGTAGGCAGGAAGTGAAACCTGATAATTTGCATTTCTAACAAGTTCCAGGTGATGCTGATGCTTTTGTTCTGAGGACTAGACTTTAAGACCACTGCTTTAAAATTTGCTAAAACTCATTTGTAAAAGCTGATGAGCTTATTTGTTTTGCTTGTTTTGTTAAGTAATGAGTAGATTTTACATTATTAACTATCTCAATGATCTGGTTTTTGTCAAGTTTCCTTTGGCGTCTCTTCTGGTAAGTTATATTTCTCTAAGAAATTGTCCATTTTTTCCAAGTTTTCACTTTTATTGACAAAGTTATTCAGAATATTCTGTCAAAATATTTTAAATTTTTACTGAATTGTCCTATTTTTCAATTGTAATATTACTTATTTGTGACCTCTCCGCTGGTGTGCTGAATCTAGCTAGTCTACCATCTCTCTCTCTTTCTCCCTCCTATGAAACTTGTAAACTTATTACAGAGTTTTCTTTTTTTTTTTTCTTTTTTGAAACAGGGTCTCACTCTGTTGCCCAGGCTAGAATGCAGTGGTGTCATCATGGCTCACAGCAACCTCACACTCCTGGGTTTAAGCAATCCACCTGCCTCAGCCTCCTAGGTAGTTGAAACTACAGGAGTGTACTACCATGCCCAGCTAATTTTTCTATTTTTTGTAGAGACAGGGTCTCTCTCTTGCTCAGGCTGGTCGTGAACCCCTGGTCTCAAGCAATCTCCTGCCTCAGCCTCCCAAAGTGCTAGGATTAGAAGCATGAGCCACCACACCTGGCAGATTTTTCTGTTTTATTAGTTTTTTCAAAAAAATAATTTTTTGGTTTATTTTGGTCTCTGTTTTTATCTTTGTTTATTATATTAATTGATATTCGATCTTAGTTTTATTATTCTCTTTGTTCTATCCCTACGTTCTACCCTATTATGTTTTAGTTCTTGGGTGCATTATTAGCTCATTAATTCTTAATTTTTCTTATTTTGTAATACATGCATTTTAAGACTATACATTTTTCTCTAAAAATGGTGTTATTGCATTCCACAAGTTTTGCTATGTGGAGTTTAATTGCAATTCATAACTCAATATTTAATAATAATCACTGGCCATCATGATTTCTTCTTTGACTCATGACTTATCCAGTACTGTGCTCTTCTAAATGCCTAGATATTTGTTATTATGATTTTGGTTTAATTTTTTTTAAGTTATTTTTTCATTATTAGTTTCATTTTATAGTGGAGTAGTTATAAAATGTGATATGTTATTAATTTTTTGGCACTTGTGAGATGATTTTGTGGCCCAGAGCCTTGTCAACTTTTGAAAATGTCTCATTTGATCTTGAAAAGAGTGTGCATTCCCTACTTGTTCTCTAAATTATTAATTTTCTTGCTCAAATCTTACCCTTAAAAAATTGATCTGCTTTAACTATCAGTTTCTGTGAGAAGTGTGTTAATTTTTTTTACTATTTAGATGCTTTTACATACATTATTCTGCTTGTTTGACTTAGAACCCCACCCCCTACTGAAATATCTGGTTAGACATTTCATGGGCCAGAACATCAGTTTCACCTTCTTCCTCTATTATTGCTTTACTTCCTTGTTTAGGGTTCCTGAAGTTTTCTTGTCTGTCTTTTCAGTTGAGAGTTGTATTAAGCCATTAAAAAAATATTCCATCTGGAATTTTCTATGTGTTTATAATCAGGAGCATCTATGTCAGCACTGTGTGCTGTGTCTGCTCATGCTCTTTTTGTACTTTCCAATTCTACCATTATTTTCTTTCTACCAAGATATGAATTCCAACTTTTAGCTTTATTAATTTCTTCCATCTGTATCTTTCTTATTCCTCAATTGCTATTCTTTTTTCCTAATTTATTAGACTGAACTCCTATTTTCTTGTTATTTTGTACTTAATTGCATAAAAGCACTCTCAAGACTTTCGATTTCTCTATGAAGATGTCTTTAAGAAGGGGTATATGTTTTGAATATAATTTTCTTAGTTTTCATTTGTCACATTAATCCTTTATCTTCATCAAATTTTTAAAATTTATTGAGTTTTTGCTTATGCAATATCATGCATTCAAATTTTGTTTTCATATTTCAAGAATACTTGAAAAGGCTATGTAACTTCTGCAGAATTTAGTCCATATATAGTTGTTAAATAAATCTTATTAATGGGTTTATGCCATTATACCCTATACTTAAAATTTTTATCTAATTGACCAGTTATGAATTGAGAATGACATGGTGTATTTATTACTTTTGCACTTGTGAAAATTTTTTCTTTAATTTTAACTATTTTGCATTATATTTTAATGGTACTTAAATAAATAGTATTTATTCAAATGGTAGTTAAATAAATTAGTTTTAAAAGTGACGGATATATACATACACAAAGAGTGCAATGCGCACCACCCGAAAAATGGACATATTTGAAACTCGGACTTATCGGGGGAGGAGGGGGCAAGGTCAGCATATGTAACCTAAATATCTGTACCCCCATAATATGCTGAAATAAAAAAAAAAGAAAAAAAAAGAATAAGAAAAAAAAACCATTAAAACTGTTTTATATCTGCAAAAAAAAAAAGTGATGTGGTATATAAGAAATGCAATGGTAGATAAAGCTACATGGCTATTAAATAGTCATTATAGCTTTTACTCATTACCACATATATAACCCCTTTCCTACTTACTTTTTTTTGCTTGAATCATAATTTATTATTTCAAGATTTTATAAGTAAATACAAATTTCATTGTTTATATTTTCTACATTGCTTATTAACATATCCTGTTTAAAATTATTAATTCTGGAAACAGAGACGCATCTTAGGTCTGTGATACACTCACTGTTTATATCTGTGTATCTCTTTGTCTGTTTTCTCACCTATAAGATGGAGATAGGTATAGAATCTACTACACAGAGTTGTATTAAAATTAAACACTCTATTATATGTAAAGTGTTTTAATACTGTATTATGTATAATCTTATATTATATGTGATATGTAATATATTATACATAAAACTGTATATAATATATATTATATATTACCCATATTACATAATACAGCATTTGGCAAATAGTGAATATTCAGTAAATGATAGATCAAAAAGTGAGAATTATCCCTTAAAGCAGCATTCAAATACTGAAAATTTAAAGTACATTTTAAAAAACAGGAAGCTAAACATATTCTAGTTTAATACCATTGAGTCTGTGGCCCACACTATTAGTGGAAATAACTTAGAAACAAATTCTGCAGGATTTTGAAATATAGGCAAACTATAACACTACTAATAAACAACATTTGTTGTATAGATTATAAGGTAGCTCAAATTTTGTAAGTTTTGATTTAATTATGCAATCATTAGAAAGATATTCTTCAGTTTTGAGCAGGATAATATTATGGTGAACAAAGTAGTAAAGAATAATCTATTCAGCTTTGATGCGCAAGATATTGGAAAAGGAGTCAAGAAAGGAACTAGAAAGATCAGATAGAAGGAGTTTATTTTTATCTAGTGATATATGAAGACAAGAGATCTGCAAGACAGAATTGGAAAATATGGGAAACATTGCTAAGGAATAACAAACACATCTTGGTGAAAACTGACAGTTTCTAGGGTTTCAAAGTAAATCTTTAAAAATTAAGTCCTTCATACATCTATAAAAATCTCAGAATTCCTTCAGGGGAAATTAGCTTTTATTTCTACTTGAAAAATAAATATTTAAAAAGATTTATGAGCAAATAAATATTTTTTTAAAATACACTTTAAAATTTTAAATGAAAACTTTCTCTTCTTGTGAACTTGAATTAGTTCAAGATAAACTAATAGGGACCAGATTTTACCCACACCCATTACCTTAAACAACTACAAAGAAAGACACATGAGACAAAAGTTTTCAGACATTGAACAACATACACACAAGACTGTGATCTCTGAGAGAAGGGAAATAAACAAGGTGAGCCACATGATTTTACCAGTTTATTGTTTAGAGACAGTTTTCATTCTGCAGTACAGGTATAGAAACTCAAACAGAGCCAAGTGATCTTGCTAAGTTGAAAAGAAAAAAATAAATGAGAGTGTGGGGTGGCTGAACTGGCTAGAATTTGCTATTGAGATTATTGGAAGAAAACAACTGCATAAAAAAAAAGAGTTCCAGAGATTTTTAGAGGAATCCCTGAGTCTGTAGCTAAGAAGTAATCTACACATGACTGACAGGAAAACTGAGGATCATACAAAGAACCACCATAAAGTGGTAGATAGAATAATTTTTATAATTCGTAATTCACATAGGATTGGAAATTATTCATGTTCCTAGCATTGAATATATAAATATATAATACAAAGTACATCAGATACAATTTTCAAAAAGGCATAACCTTAGTGGGACTACATTGGCCCCAGACTGAAGGCTACTTTGGACACTGTTCTGATGACCTCTTAGTCACCCCATTCATGAAGATGGGATTCTCCCACCCTATAGTATAAAATGAATGAACAAAGGGTGCCTGACAATGGATAGAAGAGATTGGCATCAGTTTATTGGTCCCATATACTCACAGGCTGATAGTGGACACCATATGCCATGCAGGGCCATATGGAGGTTATACTTAGAAGTAGAGTAAACACAAGTGAGCTGTGTGAAGCAGGCTTTGTAGTGATAGGAGGTTGTAATAGGCTTATTTGAATAATTTCATGGGCTGGTTTTGAGGTGAAACACATTAGGTTGAGAACCAGGTGGGGTGCAGCTGGTCCAGATGATAGGGAAACCATCCTTTCTCTGTGGGTGGAGGGTACATTTGGCAAGAGCAGAGGAACTCATGACTGGGACTTTGGGACCATGTGAGGCTCAAAGATACCAAGATAACACTTGAAATTTTAGATTTTATACTACACACTCACTGTAAGAAAATTTGAAAGAAAACTCAAAATGATCCAACTGATTATAAGTAACTTATCTCTTATATAACTTACATATTCCAAGTAACATGCCAGAATGAAACACAACACAATTTAAGCAACACAAATTAAGAAACCATTAATATAAAATCTACAATGTTTATTACCAATTAAAATTAAAATGTTCTGCAAATGAGGAGAAAAATATGACCCATAATTAAGAGATAAATCAGTTAATAGAAACTGATCTAGAAATAACAGCGGTGATGAAACTAGCCATAGTGTAGAAACAGCTCTTATAAATATGACCCACATGTTTAAAGAGGTAGAGAGAACAGGAAATGATGAGGAAAAAGATAGAATATATAAAAACATCCCATGTGAACATTTAGAGATAAAAAATATAATAACTGAACTGAAAAACAAATATGGAATTATGAACCAACTAGACACCTTAGAAGAAAAGATCAGTGATCTTGAAGTCATAGCAATAGAAACTATCCACAATTAAGCACAGAGAGAAAAAAATATTCATTAAAAACCCCACAAAGAATCGAAGTCTAGCAAGAGAATAGCTAGTAGTTTAATATATATGTAACTGAAATCCCAGAAGAGAGGCGTAGGTGGAGTGGGGGCTGTCAAAAAATATCTGAAGAAATAATGGCTGAACATTTTCTAAATTTGATGAAAAATATAAACCCACTGACCCAGGAAGCTGAATAAAAATCATTACGATTACATGCCAAATCACATCATAATCAAATTACATAAAATCAGAGAAAATCCTAACAGCAGTCAGATAAAAAGTCATATCACAAAGGAACAAATTTAAGAATAACAGCAGACTTCTGTTAAGTTAAAAAACAGTGGAGTAGCAGCTTCAGAGCACAAAAGAAAACATCGTCAACCTGGAATTCTTGAGCCAGTGAAAATGTGTTTCTAAGACCAAAGCAAAATAAAACTCCTTTCAGACTCATAAAGCTGAAAGAATTCATTGCCAGAAGACAAATACAACAAGAAATAGTAAAAGAACTTTGAGCAGATGGAAAATGATATCAAAAGGAATTTTAAATTTAAACTATAAAATGAAAAGTACCTGAAATAGTAAATAGATTAAAGATGAATATCTTATTTTTAACTCATTTAAAACATTTTTAAAAGATAATGCTTTTTTAAAGTAAAAGTAGTCTCAGTGTGTTGTGAAGTTTAAAGCATTTGCCAAATAAAATGTATGACAAAAATAGTAGAATTAAATGTATGACAAAGGACAGGAGGGAGAAATGGAAGCATATAATTTTATGATTGTTGGACTATACGTGAGTTTAAAAAATATTATTTAAAGGTGAACTGTGATGTGTATATTGTAAACCCTGAAGCAACCACTAAACGATGAAATAAAAAGGAGTTGCTAATAAGTCAAGAGTAGGAATAAAATGGAATAAAAAATAATAATCCGAAAGAAGGTAGAAAAATGGATAAAATTGTAGATAGGTCAATTAGAAAACAAATATCAAGATAGTAGATTTAATTCCATAAATAGTGATTATATTAAATATAAATGGCTTAACATACCAATTAAAAGGCAGAGATAGTCAGATTGGATTTTTTTCCTTTTTAAAGACAGACCCACATCTACGCTTTCTATAAGAAATTGAATTTAAATAGAAAGGAACAGATAGGTTAAAAGTAAAAGCATGGGAAAAGATTTACTATGGACCGGGTGCGATGGCTCACGCCTGTAATCCTAGCACTCTGGGAAGCCGAAGTGGGCAGATTGTTTGAGCTCAGGAGTTCGAAACCAGCCTGAGCAAGAGCGAGACCCCATCTCTACTAAAAATAGAAAGAAATTAATTGGACAACTAAAATATATAGAAAAAACAAATTAGCCAGGCATGGTGGTGCATGC
>CAUYSK010067742.1:0-18318 GCA_963575035.1 Avahi laniger | reverse complement strand
TACCACCCCTCTCTTAGTGCCCATGCATATCTCAGGCCATCAGCCCCCTAATAAAAGATTCCTGGCTTTGATCTAATAACTCTAAGTCAAATAAGTCAGAGGCCCCAGTCTTTTGAAAAATCTATAACTTTTTTTAACTCACAAAATATCTTTAATTCCCTGAAGTCAGAACTATATCAGTGGATAAGTGCACAAATCTTCTCTAGGTCTGTGATGATCCTATTGTGACAATATATGTCCTTAATAGAGACTTGAAGCAAAATTGACATTTATCAAGGGATAGTTTCAAATATGCCTTCTTACAATGCTATCTAGCACCTTAAGGATTTAATTCTAATCTTCTTTCAAAGTTCTCCCAAATTCAATTAGATAAAAGAGAACCTCTAAGTAATTTTGATTCTCAGTTACCTTTCTATTATCCCCTGAAGATGACTGTTTGGAGAGAACCTGAGGAGTACCCTTGAACTGGAAAAATCCTAGTCTTTTTATTATTCTTCTCAATCATATGTACTTAATGATGAACAATACTTAAATATAATGGTAGAAACCACTAATTCCAGTCTAAAGAGTCCAGGACTTCTTCAAATTGAGAAAAAAAGGACCCTATAATAATGATTTCACAATTATATATACATGTAATAACAGAGTCCCAAAATACATAAAGCAAAAAGTGACAGAATTGAAGGGAGAAATAGGCAATTCAACAGTAATAGTTGGGAGACTTCAATACCCATTGCATTAGCTTCCTGGGGCTTCTGTAACAAAATACCACAAACTGAATGGCTTAAAACAATGAAAATTTATTCTCTTACAGTTTTGGAGGCTAAAAGTCTGAAAGCAAAGTTTTAGCAGGGTTGGTTCCTGGAGTCGTTAAGGGAGAATCTCTTCCATGCCTCTCTCCTAACTTCTGGTGATTACTGGCAATCCTTGGCATTCTTTGGCTTATAGATGCATCACTCCTGTCTCCGACTGTATCTTTATCTGATTGTCTCTTCTGTGTGTCTGTGTCCAAATGTCTCTCCTCTTATAAGGACAACAGTCACATTGGATTTAGTTCCCATCTTAACCCAGTATGATCTCATCTTAACTTGATTACCTTAGCCAAGATGCTATTTCTCAATAAGGTTACATTCACAGGCTCTTGGTGGATATGAATTATGGGAGGACAGTATTGAATGCAGGATACCCATTTTCAATAATGGACAGAAAAGTTAGACAGAAGATCAGCAAAAATATAGAAGACTTGACCTAACAGACACTTATAGAATATGCCACCCAACAATAGCAGAATGTATGCATCTTTTCTTAAGTACACATGGAACATTCTCCAGGATACACTGTATGCTAGGTCATAAAATGAACCTTAAGAAAAAAGATAAAGCAAATTGAAATCATGCAAAGTATGCTCTCTCTTCTCTCTGTTCACAAATATATTAGAAATAAATAACAGATGTCAATTTGGGGAATTGACAAATACGTGCAAAGTAATCAACACACTCCTAAATAACCAGTTGATCAAAGCAGAAATTACAAAGTAAATTAAAAAACATTTTGGCATTCACAAAAACAAAAATGCAGCATACTAAACCCTTATAATGCAGTTAAAGAAGAACTTAGAGGGAAATACATAACTGTAATTGCCTATATTAAAGAATATGAGAGGGTTCAAGTCCATTATCCACCTTCCACATTAATAAACTAGAAAAATAAAAACTAAACCCAAAAAAAGCAGAAGGAAGGGAATTATTATTAACTAAAGTCTATAATATAGTCAGGTTTCCTTAATTTTTGGTTAATGTTCATTTTCTGTTCCAGGATCCCATCCCGGATACCACCTTACATTTAGTCATCATGTCTCCTTAAGACTCCTCTTGATTGTGACAGTTTTTAAGACTTTCCTTGTTTTTAATGACTTTGACAGTTTTGAGGATTACAGATCAGATGTTTTTTCATAGAATGTCCTTCTATTGGGATCTATTGAGTGTTTTTCTCATGTTTAGAATGTGGCTCTGGGTCCTGGAGAGGATGACCACAGAGGTAATGTGCCATTATTATCACGTCATATCGAGAGTATGTACTATCACCACAACTTAACATTATTAATTTTGACCTTGATCACCTGACTGGAGTAGTGTTTGTCAGGTTTCTCTACTGTTAAGTTACTCTTTTTCCCTCCTTTCCATAAGGTATGTGTTGGTATTTATACATTTCTTACTGTATGAATTTCACACTCAAAGAGTGGGGGGTTATGCTCCCCCTCTTTGAGAGCAGAGTAGCTATATAAATTTCTTGAAATTCTTCTACACAGAGATTTCTTTTCCTCCCCCCTCATTTATTTATTCAGTCATTTATTTATATCCGTGTGGATTCATAGACTGTTAGGTTATACTTTGGGTTATAATTCAACATCACTTTATTTATTTCACTGATCAAATTGTTCCAACTTTGGCTCATTTTTTAATAATCTAAGAGCTTTAAATTTTTCACAAGAAAAAGTACTGTGATATTCGCATCTTCATTTCACTGAAGTCCTCCATTTTTCTGTGTCCTCAAGAAACTTCTCGTTTATTTTCTTTGGTGTATTTTATTAGTGCTTTATATTATTATTTGTATAAAAGAAATTTAAATATGCATAGATCATGTCAGAAACTATATTCAAACAATTTTAACAACAGTTGCCTTTGAAGAGGGAAACTGATTGGGCAAAAGGGAGACTTGATTCTCACTATATACCCCTTTATTTGTTTTGTATTTTACAGTATATATATATATATATATATATATATATATATAACTTATTTCAAAACATTAATGGACTTTAGTTTTTAAAAATGTATTCCAGATGGTCCCTGTGATTTTTAGTAGGAAGAAGATAGTATTGACTCTGTCTAAATGGGGTCTGCATCTCAGCTATTTGTTATTTTTTTTTTCATTAGCGAAGTTGTACTTGAATAGGAGGATGTGCTTGTTGTCACATTTGTCATCCCATTGATCAGTAGGATCAATTTAGCAAACCCATCTCCCTCTACTCTCTCTACTCCTAAAACTGCTTTAGGTTAAAAAGGATGATTTTCCCAAAGAGGAGAGCTATCAAAGGTATCAAAATAGCTAAGCTTCTGTGCTAGAACTTTTGAACAAGCCCACATAATCTGAACAGAAAAGTTGGTATTTACCTATCTTTATCTCAATATAAAGGCAGTTAGAGAATATCCAATCAATGAGAGGTCAAAATAAAATACAAGGGAGGACAGAAAGTATGGCGCAGGGTGAATGAATTATGAGGGTGTCACATAAAGGTTACCCAAGCCATCATGTATTATATGAGAAACAGGAATGCCTCAAGCGATCTGGGGCAATATTGGAGCTCAATGGAGAGAATTTTTCTCTGTTCTTGACTGAGTTATACCCAGCTTCTCAAGTGCTATGCATTACCACTTTCCAAGACACAAGGGTCTTTGGGAAGATTCTGGTATTACATATCTAACAAGAAAGTGATGTTACAATAGAACCAGAAAGGAAAAATACAATCATTGTTTTTTATTCTTTAATATAGACTTTAAACTCAGGACCAATTGAAATAGTTTGAAATAAAAAGATTTTTTCAGTTTTGGAAGCCTATAATTCAGGATATAGGGTATATGTCATACACAACAATTTAGAAGCACAGCTATTTTGATACCTTTGATAGTTCTCATCTCTGGGAAAATAACCTCTTTGACTGAAAGCAGCTTTGGGAGCAGAGAGGGCAGTGGGAGATGGGTTTACTAAATTGATCTTGCTTTGCAGGACCACTAACTCAGTCTTGATATCGCCTCAAAGATAACAAGGATCTTGGGGAATAGTTCATGCTCATCAAATTGAAAAAAATACTGAGATACAAAACAAAATACCAATTTACTAATTTACTCTTAAAATACAACTGCCACACGGGCTGGAATACTTAGATTCATTCAGTCAGTAGATTCTCTTTTCTATAGAAAAGTTTATGTAGGAAGCCAATTATGATCAGAAGGTAATCAAATAAACCTTCAAAGAGAGCAAGGCAGTGAGCTGAATAATTTTCATGGCTATTGTCTTCCAGTTAGGGAAGTAATGCATTCATCTCTACTGGAGGGGCACACCTACTGGGCAACATTCGTGTTAGCTCACCAATATCTTTCATACAGGATAGTGCCCCTATAACAGTCACCCCTCAATGCATGTATTTCATTTCAAAATTGACCAATATCTTTCTATTATCATAATATTTAGACTTGTCAATACCATTGATTAACTTCCAGTCTAGTACTCTCTTTCACCTTTTGGCCTGGAAGACACTCTCTTGTGATATTTGCATATATCTGAGCCCATCCACTGTGTGTTCTCTTTATTAGTATAACTCACAATTGTGAAGGGACCTCACTGTTACTTCTAAGATTGCTTGGTTTATAGCATTTATTGTGGCTGATATCTAAGAATACATGCAGTTTAAATAAATTAATACATATTTAATTTATATATATTTATATTTAATTACTAATATATATTTCAACGAGGACTTATAGTATGCTTGGCACTGGGCTGAGCAGTTCACATATATTTTCTCACACCAACCTATGTAGCAGGCAGTTATTTATTTCCATTACTATAGATGAGAAAATAGAATCACAGTGAGTTAAGAAATTTCTCCAAGATCACATGACTGATAAATTTAGTTGCTGGAATTCTAACTCATGCTTTTTTGACTTCAAGCACCACAATGACACTCCTCTTTATTCATACACACACACACACACACACACACACACACACACACACCCCTAACACATTATATAGTTTTTGATTCAAGAATATTTCTCTAACAATTTATCTAAAAGAAATGATACAGAATGAACAGGAAGATTTACTTAGAAGGATGTTCATCACAGTGTAATTTTTGGCAGTGAAAAATTAAAACAAACTAAACATAAAACAATGAAAATGTTGAATATTTTCTGGTGCTTTCATATAACAGAGTACTATATATCTTAAAAGTATTAGAGTAATTCTGCATTTATTGACATGGGAAGATATTCAAAAGTTTGTATTGAGTGAAAACTTCAAGTTTAAATTAGTATATGAAATTGGATCTTATTTTTCTTAAAAGGTTTACATATGGGTTGAAAAAAGTTGGAAGGCTATACATCAAAATGCAAATGGTTATTATCTTTGGGATTTTAGGATCACGTGTCATTCTTATTTTTTGTCTTTCTGCTTACCTGAAATATTTAATTTTCAACAATGAAAATGAAGTTCTTATGAAATAAGAAAAAACTATTTTAGAATACTCAGAGGCACTGCAGTTTATATTAATAAACAAAATCACTTTTTTGTTGTTTTGATATAATGGAATCTTCAATTGCACGGAGCCAGAAGCCTCTAATTTCCTATTTCTTCCCTTCATATTTTCTAAACCTTCTGAGCATTGTTTCTCCATTGATTATATGAACAGAGCCGGCCCACATCAAAATGGGAAAGTGGGTTGTTTAGCTTTCAGTAATTTCTCTCCTATATCCTTCTCTTTTCCCTTCAAGATTCCCAGGCCATTTACACTGCTGCAGTACTTCTGAAAAAGAGAAGAATAATGATGTTGATGAATGCAAAAATAATTACAACAATAATCAAAGCAAAATTAAACATTTTATTTCATGCTAATAATGTATTAAGCACTTAGCTATGTGATAGCTTTGGACCCACACAGTTCTGTCAGGTAGGTTTTATCATTGCTATTTTACAGTTGAGAAACTGAGTTTCAAAAGTTTACCAAAAGGATTGTTGAGGTAGCAACATGGCCAAATAGAAATCTCCAGCTATCGATCCTCTGCACAAACACCAAATTCAATAACTATCCACCTAAGCAAGTACCTTCAGAAGAACAAAAAAACAGGTGAGTGATTTTACTAGCCAGTTTTAACATTATATCAAGGAAAGAGGCACTGAAGAGGGCATAAAAGAATCTTCTATGGCCTACACCATCCCTTCCAATCCCATGGAAGTGCAGTGCCAGCATGTCTAGCAGAGAGAATATCTTGTGTGCCCCAGGGAGGGAGAGTGAAGTGAATGTAGAACTTTGCATTGAAACTCAGAGCTTCCCTGGGACAGGGGAACACAGCACAGCACAGAACACAGCACATTCTGCTTGTGCCCCCAGAGGGAACATTTAGACTAGTCCAGCTAGAGGGAAATCCTCTGTCCAGAAATCCTCTGCACTGAAACCCGAGTTCTGGCTAGTCCCACCACTGGATGACAAAAAGCAGCCTGGGGCTTGGAATAAATTCATAAGGCAGTGGGGCCACAAAGCCCGCAGTCCTTGGGTAATTCTTGCATCTGTGCTAGCTAGGAGCCAGTGGACTTCGCATGCACATGACCCAGTGAGACACTAGTGGGGCTGGCCAAGCAAGTGTCTGTGTCATCCCGCCCCGAACTTTTGGCAGTGAAACTCAGGGAGAGTCTTATTCCACTGAAAGGAAAGGGAAAACTCCAGGGCACTTCATTTTGCAACTTGGGTACCAGCTCAGTCACAGTAAAATGAAGTACTAAACAGAATCCTGAAGCCCTTGATTCCAGACTTTAATTCCTGGATGGCATTTCTAGACCCACCCTGGGCCACAAGGAAACATGCTGTCCTGAAAGAAAGGACCCAGTCCTGGTAGGATTCACCACCTTCTGACTAAAGAGCCCTTGGGCTTCCAATAAACATCATAGGTAGCCAGGCAAGAGTCACCACAGGCTTTGAGTAAGGCTGGATGGTTGCAGGTTTGAAGTGGTGCAGTCCTAGCTTCAGTGGCCATGAGGGAGTGCCCACATCACTCCTCGCCCAACATCAACAGTGCAGCACAGAGAATGAGAGATGTTGGTAATCCAGGGAAATTCCCTGTATCTTATCCACATCCACCATGGTGGTACCACCAGGTGCCTCCAAGAGTCACAACATTACTCAACTTGGGGCACCCTCAGTGCTGATATGGCTGCAGTAAATAAAGGCTTAGACCACAATGCTCAATACCCTTTGAGTATCTGGAAAGCCTTCTCAAGAAGGACTGGTCCAAACAAACCCAGACTGTGAAGATTAAAATAAATACCCAATACTTCCATGCCCAGACATCAACGAATATTCACAAGCAGCAAGAACATCCAGGAAGACATGACATCACCAAACAAACTAAATAAGGTACCAGTGACCAATCCCAGAGTGATGGAGATAGGTGACCTTTCAGACAAAGAATTCAGAAGAGCTGTCCTGAAGAAGCTCAGTGAACTTCAGGATAACACAGAGATGGAATTAAGAAGCCTATCAGAGAAATTTAACAAAGAGATTGAAATAATTTTAAAAATCAAGCAGAAATGCTACAGCTTAATAATTCAATTGAAAAACTGAGAAATGCATCAGAATATCTCAACAGCAGAATTAATCAAGCAGAAGAAAGAATTAGTGAGCTTGCATACAGGCTACTTGAAACTACTCAGTCAGAAGAGAAATTTTAAAAATAAGAATAAAAAATGACGAGGCATGCCTATAAGATCTAGAAAATAGCCTCAAAAGGAAAAAATCTAATTGTTATTGGCCTTTAAGAGAAGGTAGAGAGAGAGATTGGGGTAGAACATTTGTTCAAAGAAATAATAAAAGAGAACATTCCAGACCTAGAGAAAGATATCAATATTCATGTACAAAAAGGACATAGAACACCAAGCAGATTTAACCCAAAAAAGACTACCTCAAGTCATTTAATAATTGAGCTCCCAAAGATCACAGATAAAGAAAAGATCCCAAGGGAAGTAAGAAAAAAGAAAAAAAAAATAAAGTAGCTCCAACATATCTGTCAGAAGACTTCTCAGTGGAAACCTCACAGGCCAAGAGATAGTAACATGATATATTTAAAATATTGAAGGAAATGAACCTTAATCCTAGGAATATTATATCCCACAAAATGTCCTTTAAATATAAAGGAGAAATAAAGACTTTCCAAGACAAACAAAAGCTGAGG
Source organism: Avahi laniger (assembly GCA_963575035.1). Taxonomy (NCBI): domain Eukaryota; kingdom Metazoa; phylum Chordata; class Mammalia; order Primates; family Indriidae; genus Avahi; species Avahi laniger. The sequence goes on along the minus strand of CAUYSK010067742.1, from coordinate 10,315 downwards.
GATTCAATCAATATCAGAACTGTTCTATAAGAAATGCTAAAAGGAGTTTTTCAGTCTCAAAGAAAAGAATGTTAATGAAGAATAAGAAATGATCTGAAGGTACACAACTCACTGGTAAAATTAAGTATACAAATAGAGAATACTCTATTCCTATAATTTTAGTGTATAAACCATTTATATTTTGAGTAGGAAGCCTAAAAGACAAACCTAGCAAAAGTAATAACAACAAATTTTTGAGAGATAGACAGTATAAAAATATATGGATGGAAACCAAAAAAAAAAAAGTTAAAAGCAGGAGGGAAATGGAGTTAAAGTGTGTAGAATTTCTGTTAGATTTCTCTTTGCTTGTTTATTTCTTTGTTTGTAAGCAGACTTGTCATATGATTAAAATAACTGGTTATAAAATGTTTTTGCAAGCCTCATGGTAACCTCAAATCAAAAAACCTACAACAGGTACACAAAAAATAAAAATCAAGAAACTAAAACACAATGCCAAAGAAAATCACTTTTAACAAAGGAAAACAAGAAGGAAGCAAGAAAGAAAACAACCAGAAGTCAAATAACAACATGTCAATAGTAAGTCCTTGCCTATCAATAATAATATTGAATGAGAATGGACTAAATTCTCCAATCAAAAGACAAGGAGTGGCTGAATAGATTTTTTTAAAAAGGGAATCAACTGTATGTTGTCTGCAAGAAACACATTTCATTTGTAAAAATACACATAGACTGAAAATAAAGGGATGGAAAAAGATATTCCATGCAAATGGAAATGAAAAAAGGGCCAGAGTAGCTATATTTCTATCGGATAAAATCAATTTCAAGACAAAAACTGTAAAGAGAAACACAAAAGATAATGATATAATGATAAAGTGGTCAATTCAGCAAGAGAATATAACAATTCTAAACATATATGTACCCAACACTGGAGCATCCAGATACATTAACATAAAGCAAATATTATGAGAGCTAAAAAAAGATGTAGATACAAATACAATAATCACTAGAGACCTCAACACTCCACTTTCAGCATTGGAAAGATCATCCAGACAGAAAATTAACAAATAAAATTTGGACAGAATAGGCTTCAAGAGAGCGCACCAAAGACACCACCAGCCAGAGTATCTCTATAAGAAGGAGAAATTTTAGATGAAAGAGAAAAAACAAACAGATAGACAAACATAGATCAGATGAGGGTCTGAAGGAAGGGGGCCTAAACCTACAGGAGACTCCATGGGAAGAGGTTGCAGAGCAGAACTGGAAGGAGAAAGGCATTGGGCAGGGATTAAGCTCAGAGAGGCTCCGAGATTAGTGAAAAGGGTGGATGGATTGGCTGACATTCCCCTCCCTCGCATCTCAGACTGTTGGTTGGCTCCTAAGCTGCTGGAGAGACCTTCTGCTAAAACAAGCCCAAAAATTGCTGTCACAGGTGAGCAGAGAGCTTCTTGCAGACAGAGCACCAGGCTGTCACCCTCCCTGGACACCTCCCACTCCACAGACCCAAGTTGAACAGCAGGTGCCATATTGTTTCTCTACCCACCAGGTGCCTTTGCCCCTCGAGGGGTCCTCAACCCCTCAGGTTCCATCTTGCTCATCCCCACACAGACATTTCCCAACTCTGGCCCAGAATGCAGGAGCCCCAGGAGTCCAGTGGGTCCTGGGTGATCTGTGTGACTCCAGAGCCCCATCATTCTGGGTGGACTGCCTCCTAGAGAGAGAGTCAGAGACAACCAGAGAGTGGACTTTCTTCCACCTGAACTCTTTTTTGCCCCTTCTTCTCCCATACCATGGCTCCCAAGAGAGACAATTGAGCCACCACACAAAGGCTTCCACAGAGAATGGGGCTCAGAACTTTCATTTTGGGGTCCTACAATAGAATGAGGAGTGCTCAGACTGTGAGCTCCCTGCCTGCTGATCCTCCTTGGTGCTACTTGCCCCATGACTCCAGCAGACCAGGACACACCTCAAGGTGGAGTGACATTGAATCAGCATGGGCATCCCATGAGAGAGACCTGGGACCAGTATCCTTCTCCCTGGCATGCTCAGAGTTTGATCTGTGGGGCCCCAGGGGCAGATCTGCAGGCCAGATCCTGTATACCCGGGTCTCAATGACATCATCCAGGGGCACAGAGGGGATATTTGTGAATTAGTCTTCTGAGGTGTGGATGTCTGCAAGGGCACATCAGGGATTGAGAGTGCAGAGTGGGCCCTACCTGCAGCATGTTCATGGGGCACCCCTCTTTCCACAGCAGGGCCAAGCTCCAGCTCAGGCCAGGATACTGGGCAGGAAACCTCCCAGCCCACATCACAGTCATGGGGAAGCTGAGCTGGCTTGAGGTCCTGCCTGCCAGCACAGGCCTGGAAGAAATTGTAGAATAGGAGAGGGTGGAAAGGACTGAGGCCTGCTGCAGACTGTGGATCTCAGACAGATCTGCCTCCACATGCAGACTTTCCGGTTGAGTGGGGCCACTTCAGCCCCTCCCTGGCAGCTTTTCCCAGAGGTGGGGAATAGAACTTTGAGCCCTGCTAAAAACATTTGTGGAGATTGAGGGCAGGCTCACTCAACCCAGCCTTGCCCACCCTCAATCCCCCACATTCGCCTACTGAGGTGGAGAACAAGGACAAACCTGAAAATTCCATGCCCCACCCACCACGTGGGGCATTAGAGTGCTTCTCCTGAGGAACTAGAGCTGGTCATAGGACCCAAAAATATCATTGCAGATTTTTCCTCATAGCAAACACCACCTACTGACAGGAAGACCGATTTGCATGCCCTTTACTGCAATTGCTGACTTACCATACAGGGTGTGGTTGATTCTCAACCACAAGCATCACCTACTGGCTCAGGGATTAAACTGGGCATGTCAGTATCTAAACAAAAGAAAATCCAAATATAGGAAGCAACAGCTACTCCAGATGAGAAAAAATCAGAGAAAGAACTCCATAAGTATGAAGAATCAAAGCAAAAAGACACCCAAAACAGGGAATACCAGTGCTCCAGCAATAGATATGAACCAAAATAAGAACAGTGAAATGACAGATGAAGAATTTTAAACATGAATTGTGAGTAAGCTCAATGAAATGGAAGATAAAAAGAAACTGAACACAAAGAAACCACACAAACAATGCTGGAAATGAATGAAAAATTCACTCAAGAAATTGAATTATTAAAAATCAAATGGAACTTTTAGAAATGAAAAATTAATTGAAGAAATTATAAAACACAGTGGAAAGCCTTAAGAGTAGGCTGGATCAAGCAGAAGATTGATCACACCCTAGGCCACAAAACATGTCTCAACAAATTTAAAATAATAGGAATTATACCATGAATCTTCTCAGACCACAGTGGAATAACATTGGAAATCAACTCCAAAAGAAACAATCATCTCTACAAAAAATCATGGAAAATAAACAACTTACAGCTGAAAGATAGTTGGATCAAGGCTGAATTAAGATGGAAATCAAAAGATTCTTTTAACTAAGTGATGAAGGGGACATAAGGTATCACAATCTGTGTGACACAGCTAAAGGAGTACTGAGAGGAAAATTCATACCCTTAAATGGCCACATCCAAAAGATAGAAAGATCACAAATTAACAAACTAATGTATCATCTAAAAAAAACTGGAAAAAGAAGAGGAAACCAATCCTAAACCCAGCAGAAGAAAAGAAATAACCAAGATGAGAGCAGAAATAAATGTAATTTGTAATAAAAGAACTATACAGAAGATTAATGAAACAAAAAGTTGGTTCTTTGAAAAGATAAACAAAATTGACAGGCCTCTTACTAGACTGACCAGAAACAGAAAGGAACGGGCATTAATAAGCTCAATTAGAAATGAAAAAGGAGAAGTCACAACTGATGTCAGAGAAATACAAAACAACATCTTTGAATACTATGAAATTCTCTATACCCCAAAACATGAAAACCTGGAAGAAATGGACAAATTTTTGAAACACACAATCTCCCTTGGATCAATCAGGAGAAAATTGAATTCTTGAATAGACCAATATCAAGCTCTGAAACTGAAGCAGCAATAAAAAATTTCCAATAAAAATAAACTCCTGGACGAGACGGGTTCACACCTAAATTTTATCAAACTTATAAACAACTGGTACCTAAACGGTAGAAATTATTTCACAACATTGAGAAGAATGGAATCCTCCCTAACTCATTCTACGAAGCCAATACCACCTTGATACCAAAGCCAGGAAAGGACACAACAAAAAAACAAAACTACAGAACAGTATCCCTTATGAATATAGATGCAAAAATTCTCAATAAGACCTTAGCACACCAAATAAAACTACACATTAAAATAATAATTTATTATGACCAGATGGGCTTCATCCCAGAGATACAAGGATGGTTCAACTTATGCAAATTTATAAATGTAATTCACCACATAAATAAAAGGAAAAACAAAGAATATATGATCCTCTCAATACATGCAGAAAAGGCAATTGACAAAATTGAGCACTCATTTATGATAAGAACACTTAATAAAATATGCATAGATGGGACCTACTTCAAAATGACAAAAGCCATATACCAAAAACTCACAGCCAACATCATACTGAATGGGGAAAAATTGAAAACATTCCTGCTTAGAACTGGAACCAGACAAGGTTGATGACTAGCTCCACTTCTTTTCAACACAGTGCTGGAAGTGTTTGTTAGAGCATTCAGACAAGAAAAGGAAATAAGGGTACCAAAATGGGAGCAGAAGAGGTGAAATGAATCCCTTTTGCTGATGGTATATTACATATAGGAAACCCCGAAGATTCAACTAAAAGATTCCTGGAATGGATAAATAAGTTCAACAAAATCTCAGGATACAAAATCAGTGCACACAAATCAGTAGATTTCATATATGCCAATAACAGTCAAGCTGAGAATGACATGGCAGATGCAGTATGTTTCACATAGGATCAAAGAAAATTAAATATTTAGGAGTACTTTTCACTAAGGAGGTGAAAAACGTATATAGGGGAACTATGAAATAATGAGAAAAGACATTGCAGAGGATGTAAACACATGGAAAACCCTACCATGCTCATGGATGGGCAAAATCTATATTGTTAAAATGTCTATACTACCCAAAGTGATCTACAGATTCAATGCAATCCCTATGAAAACACCAACATCATCTTTTGCAGCTCTAGAAAAAATAATTCTACACTTCATGTAGATAAAGAGAAGACCCCATATAGCCAAAGCAACCTTAAAAAAAAAGAATCAATTGGGAAGCATCAATTTACCAGACTTTGAGCTTTACTACAGGGCTAGAGTAACCAAAATAGCATGGTACTGGCACAAGAACAGAGATGTTGACCAATGGAACAGAATTGATAATCCAGTTATGAAACCATCCTCATATAGCCATCTTATCTTTGATAAAACAAACAAAAACATACACTGGGGAAAAGAACCCTTATTCAATAAATGGTACTGTGAAAATTGAATAGTCACATGTAGAAGACTCAAACAAGATCAACACCTGTCACCACTCACAAAAATCAACTCACCATGTATAGCAGACTTAAACCTAAGACATGAAACTGTAAGAATTCTAGAAGAAAATGTTGGAAAAACTCTTATAGGCCTAGGCAAAGAATTTATCAAGAAGACCCCAAAGGCAATAATATAAACAACAAAAATAAATAAATGGGACCTGATTAAATTAAAAAAACTTCTGCACAGCCAAGGAAACTATCATGAAAGCAAGCAGACAACCTACAGAACGGCAGAAAATATTCACATGCTACACATCTGATAAAGGGCTAATAACTAGAATCTGTATAGAATCCAGGATAATCAGCAAGAAAAAAATCAAATAATTCCATTAAAAAATGGGCAAAGGACATGAACAGAAACTTTTCAAAAGAAGACAAATGGCCAAAAAAAGTATGAAAAAATGCTCAACATCTCTAATCATCAGGGAAATGCAAATCAAAACCACAATGAGATATCACTTAACTCTAGTGAGAATGGCTTTTAGAAAAATATCCCAAAACAACAAATGTTGGCATGGATGCGGAGAGATAAGTATACATTGCTGGTGGGACTGCAAATTAGTACAACATCTATGGAAAGTACTATGGAGATACCACAAAGAACTAAAAGTGGAACTACCATTTGATCCAGCAATCCCACTCCTGGGTTTTTACACAAAGGAATAAAAGACATTCTGTCATAAATACATCTGCATTAGAATGTTTATAGCAGCACAATTCACAATTGCAAAGGTGTGGAAACAACCTGGGTACCCATCAAACACGAGTGGATTAATAAAATGTGGTATATGTGTACCATGGAGTACTACTCAACCACAAAAAACAATGGTGAACTAATACCTCTTGTATTATCCTAGCTGGAGCTGGAGCCCATTCTTCAAAGTGATGTATTATAAGAATGGAAAACAAGCACCACATGTACTCACCATTAAATTGGCACTAATTGATCAACACTTATGTGCACATATGGTAGCAACATCCATCGGTTGTTGGGCAGGTGGGAGGAGGTAGGAGGGGATGGACAAATTCACACCTAATGTGTGTGGTGTGCACTGTCTGGGGGATGGGCATGCTTGTAGCTGTGACTTGGGCAGGGCAAAGGCAATATATGTAATCTAAACCTTTGTACCCCCCTAATATTCTGAAATAATGAAAAAAGAAAGAAATTGGCTCACATCATTATGGAGACTGATATGTCCAAAATATACAGTGTGGACTGGCAGGCTTGAGACCCAAAAGATCTGATGGTACAACTCCAGTTTGAAGGCCAGCAAGTGCAGACCCAAGGGAGCTCACGGTGCTGTCTGCTGGAGAATTTCATCTTGCTTCGGGAATCTGATCTTTTTGTTCTATTCATGGCTTCAACTGATGGGATGAGGCCCACCCACCTAATGAAGGACAATGTTCTTACTCAAAGTTCACCAGTTTAAATGTTAATTACATCCAAACTCACCCTACAAGGTGACCCATAAAATTAACCCTCACCTACCTCCTTGGTAAAGTTTATTCCTAAGTATTCTATTCTTTTTTATGCTATTATAAATCAAATTGTTTTCTAATTTCTTTTTCATATTGTTCATTGTTAGCATATAGTCATACAATTGATTTTTCTTTTTTTAAATATTATTTTTGGTGAGAACACAAATTTACTCTTCTATTAATAGTAATTTTCCAGAATACAATATATTGTTACTCACTGTAGTTATGTTGTACAATGGATCCCTTGAACTTATCACTCCTAACTGAAATTTTTCTTTGACCAACTTCTCTGATTTTTATGTGTTGATTTTGTATCCTTCAACTTTGTTGAATTCCTTTATTAGTTCTAACAGTTTGTATGTGTATATGTGTGCAATCTTTAGAGTTTACGACATATAGAATCATGTCATCTGTGCATGGAGATCACTAATTACACTTCTAACTTTCCAATTTGAATGAGTTTTATTTCTTTGTCTTGATAATATCTCTGGCTGGAACTTCAAGGACTATGTTGAATAAAGATAGAGAAAACATCTACCCTTGTTCATTATCTTAGAGGAAAAATTTTCAATCTTTCACCATTGAGTATGGTGTTACCTGTGAGTTTTTCATAAATGGCCTTTATCATATTGAGGAAGTTTCCTTCCATTCCTAGTTTGTTGAGTGTTTTTATCATGAAAAAGTGTTTAATATTGGTAAGTATTTTTTTCTGCATCAATTGAATGATTGTGTCTTTTTCTTCCATTCTTTTAAAATGCCGTATTACATTGACGTCCATGGATGAACAATCCTTTCACTTCGGGAATAAATCCTGCAGGGTCATTGAGTACAATTCTTTTTATATGCTGCTGGATTTTATTTGCTAGTATTTCATTGAGAATTTTTATATCAGTATTCATAAGGGACATCTTTCTGTAGTTTTCTTTTCTTGTAATGTCTTTATCTGAGTTTAGTATCAGGTTACTGCTAACTTCATGGAATGAGTTAGGGAGTGATCCCTCCTCTTCAGTTCTGGGAAATGTTTAAGAAGGACATATGTCAATTCTTCTTTAAATTTTTGGAAGAATTCACCAGTGAAGCTCCAGGGATTTTCTTAGTTGGAAGGTTTGTGATTGCTGATTTTAATCTCTTTACTCTTTATAAGTCTATTCCCATTTTAGACTTATTCATGATTCAGTTTTGATAGATTGTATTTCTAAGAATTTTCCCATTTCATCTAAGTTATCCAATTTGTTGGTGTAAAATTGTTTATAGTACTCTATTATTATTATTTTAATTTCTTTAAAATTTATAGTAATATCTCCACTTTAATATCTGATTTTGCTAATTCAACTCTTAATCAATCTAGCCAAAAGTTTGTTAATTTTGTTGATCATTTCGAAGAACTAAGTTTTGGTTTTGTTTATTTCTATACTGATTTTTTCTTCTCTATTTTATTTATTTCTGCTCTAATCTTTACTATTTCTTTCCTCATGCTAACTTCGGTGTAGTTTATTCTTTTTTCTACTTCCTTATTGCATAAAGTTAGTTTATTGATTTGAAATCTTTCTTCTTTTTGAATTATTTTTATTTTTAATTATTATGGGTATATAATAGCTGCATATCTTTATAGGGTACACATGATGTTTTGATACTGGCATACAATGTGAATTAATCACATCCGGGTAATTGAGGCATTTATCATTTCTTTGTGTTAGGAACACCCAATTCCATGTTTTTAGTTATTCTTACAGCTATAAATTTCCCTCTTAGCACTGCTTTGACAGTCTCTCACAAGTTTTGGTATATTGTGTTTCACTTTCATTTGTCTCAAAGTGTTTTCTAACTTCCTTTGTGATATCTTCTTTGACTCACTGGTTGTGTAAGTGTGTGTTTAATTTTTACATATTTGTGAATTTTCCAATTTTCCTTCTATTCTTGATTTCTAGTTTCATTCCATTATGATCAGAAAAAAGGTGCTTTGTATGATTTCAATGCCTTCAAATTTAAGACTTCTTTTTTTTTATTTCAGGATATTATGGGAGTACAAACATTTTGGTTATGTGTCATGACTTTGCCACACCCAAACCATGATTTGAAGTGTGTCCTCCCCCCCACAACATTCACCACATCGATTAGTTGTGAGTTTACGCACCTCCAAACCCCCAATCCGTTAAGAATATTACTACTGTGTGAGCACCTTAGTGTTGATCAGTTAGTGCCAATTTGATGGCAAGTACATGTGGTGCCTATTCTGCCATTCTTGTGATTCCTCACTTCGGAGGATGGACTCAAGCTCTATCTAGGAAAATATAAGAGGTGCTAGATCACTGTTGTTTCTTATAATTAAGTAGTATTCCATTGCATACATATACCATATTTTATTAATCCACTCATGGATTGACGGACATTTGGGTTGTTTCCACATCCTTGCAACAGTGAATTGTGCTGCCATAAACATTCATGTGCAGGTGTCTTTATTATAGAATGTCTTTTGCTCCTTTGGCTAGATGCCTAATAGTGCTATTGCTGGATCAAATGGTATTTCTATTTGTAGCTACAAATGCTGGCGAGGATGTGGAGAGATAGGAACACTCTAGCACTGCTGGTGGGACTGCAAACCAGTGCAAACTCTGTGGAAAAGACTTCTTGTTTGACCTAACATAAGGTCTATCATGGAGACTGTTCTATGTGCACTTGAGAAAAATGTGTGTTATGCTGTTCTGGGGTGTAATGTCCTGTATATGTCTATTAGGTCCAATTGGTTTATAGTGTTCAAGTTCTCAATTTATTTAATGAATTTCTGTTTGGTTGTTCTATCCATTATTGAAAGTGAACAGTCTCCAACTATTATTGTAAAACTATCTATTTCTCTATTCACTGCTCTGGATGTTTAGTTCATACATTTTAGAACTCTGATATTTTGTGTATAGTTTTTTAAAATTGTTATATCTTCTTGGTGAATTGACTTTTCATCAATATATAATGTCCTTCTTTATCAGTTGTAACAATTTTTTACTCAAACTCTATTTTGTCTGATATTGTTGTGGCCACCCTAGATCTTTTTGTTACTATTTGCATGGAATATTTTTTCGCATCATTTCACACTCAACCTACCTGTGCCTTTTGATCCAGAATGAGTCTCCTATGGATAACATATAGTTGAATCATTTTTTAAATTTATTGTTAAAATCTGTCAATTTTTTTTTTTTTTTTTTTTATTTCAGCATAATATGAGGGTACAGATGTTTAGGTTACGTGTGTTGCCCTTGCCCCCCCTCCCCCCCTCAGTCCAGGTTTCAAATATGTCCATCCCATTGCGTGGTGCACATTGCACTCTT
>CAUYSK010067741.1:0-13079 GCA_963575035.1 Avahi laniger | reverse complement strand
CTGCCTCAGCCTCCCGAGTAGCTGGGACTACAGGCATGCGCCACCATGCCCGGCTAATTTTTTCTATATATTTTTAGTTGTCCGATTAATTTCTTTCTATTTTTAGTAGAGACGGGGTCTCGCTCTTGCTCAGGCTGGTCTTGAACTCCTGAGCTCAAACAATCCTCCCGCCTCGGCCTCCCAGAGTGCTAGGATTACAGGCGTAAGCCACCGTGCCCGGCCTTTCCATTCAGTTTTAAAGCCCTCCGGTAACATCATTACACAATCTCCCTTGCCCTGTACTCTGGAATTTCACTATCCTTGCTTTGGGAGAGTTCTTCCCAGGTCACACTAACGCCTCCCACTGCTTTCTAGTTAAGCGTGGATTTGACAGTACCAGGCGTAAAGGAACAGAACTACTGAGATGCCGTCCCCTGGCTAGGTGCTGTCTTAGGGCTGGATGAACTTCATGCATGTTCATCCAGCCCAATTATTAGCCGGACACTCCTGGTGTCCGGGGATGAGCTCGCTGTGGGAAAGAATCAAAGCAAACAGCTTAGAATCAAATCAAACAGTCTAGAGTTTGGTTTGAGCTCAACTAGATTAAGCTAGATTAAAGAATGACAGGCTAGGCCTCGAATTGAGAGGAGATGCCTCAAAACTGGAAAGGGGCAGGGTCTTGGTTCCAAAGTACAGGTGCTTTGAATTGACCCATCCATCCCCAAGCCCCACAGCAGCCTGCTGCCTGTACCTGCTTCCGCTCAGTCTGGAGGGCTGCACCTGGCTCCTGTCTGCCCCGTGGGCAGGGACCGTGCCTCTCTGCCCACAGCACAGGACCTGGACCAGAGTAGGCCCTGGCTCACTGTGAATTACATGTCTGAACACTGAATGGGAACCCTAGTCCTTGGGAGGTGAAAGATCTGAGATCCCCCAGGTCAAGAGAACCCAAGGCGCCTGGTCTGGTGACCTTAGTTCCATGGGTGCCGGCAGAAGACCAGCAGGAGGAAAATTTCTAGGAGGAAATTTGTAGTGCTAATCCCTGGACCCAGCCAGCCTGGGGATCCTCTTCCTTAGCAGCTCTCACCTCTACCTCTGACCTACAAGACCTTGTTCCCTGCTCAACCCTCAGGATTTTTTTTGGTTTTTAATCTTGAGCTATCTCGTGATCCTTCCAGGTATTACAGAGATAGTAGCGTAGCAGCAGAAGACATTACTTGAAGGCAAAGACCACGTCTGTGCATCTAGCAAAGCCCAGTGCTGAGAGCTCATAGGAGAGCCTGCATGTAAATGAGTGAGTAACCTGGAAGGACGCCGTGAGACCTTGGGAAGTCTCCTCACCGCTTTGTTCCTGGGTTTCTTCAAGTGTAACAAAGGATGCTCATCGATGAGCCACCTCGCTCTCCAAACATGTCAAGAGGACAGTCACGAAGCTATAAATTCACGATCACCAGCATCAAGGCCAGCAGCCCCTCCCTCCCCTCCTGGCTGGGGACCCAGGGTGGTGAGTTGAGGTTTGTGCCTGGCCTGGGAGCTACAGTCTCTCCGGGACCACCGCCCTCTCCCAGCTGTCCTGAAGGGAGAGCTGGGGCTGGATTAGAGGCAAAGCCAGCCAGGAGCGAGGAAGTGACTCAGCCTGGGGGCTGGGAAAGGCCCTGGGCCAGCCTCCCACCCCAGGACAGTTTGCGCTGTGCTTTGTACTCAACCCCGGGGGCCTTTCATCCCAGCATCTCAAAGCCCCTTTCAAGCTGGAAGCAGTCCTGGGAGTTGGGTCATTACCTCAATTAACAGGAGAAAGCTGGGGCCCAAGCCGCGTTGGGGGCGACTTTCCCCTGAATTAGGCCTTGAGTCAGGTGCCCAGGGAACCCAGGATTTCCCAGTCTCAGGCTTTGGCCCAAGCTCTGGGCTGCAGCCACCCGACATAGAGGAAGCAGGAGCTGGGCTGATTTGCCCTTGCCTGTCACTCCATGCGGGGGAGATCCAGGTCCTGCATGAGGACCTGAAGACTGTATTTGCAGGCCTAGAATTTTCCAGAGGGCAATTCAGTGGCTGCGTCCACCCCACCCCCATCGTTGTTGCTCATGGGGAACCAAGTAGAATGTGCTTTTCCAAGTGGGCAAGAGCAGAACAGCGTGAAGGAATAGAGATTCTAGGAATAGACCCAGCCAACTTTGGACAGACCTTCCATCCTGAGGTGAACACGACTAAGACCCCAGGTTTTGGGGACCCTGAGCTCTTTTAGCCAGCTGACCCCGCTGGAGTTTCTCTAGCCCATCACTGTTAGAATATTCATCTGTAGCCAATCAACTAACAATTATTGAGGGTCTTGTGTACCCAGCCTAAGACAAACAGATCTCAGGTTTAAATACTGGCTGGGGTGCCGCCCCACTGTGCACTCTTAGGTAATTGCTCTAACCTCTCTGAATTTCAAGTGCCCTGAAGCTCCTTGGCTCAGTGTCTAGAATATAGGAGATCTCCACCCACACACCCTGCTAACATTGAATGGGAGTTGAGAATCGTAGAGCACAGGGGCTGGCAGGAAACTTCTTTACTTCCCTCAAGGAGTAAAGCCAGAGAGATGCTATGGAATGCTCAGGTCACACAGCCAGGAGCAGGACCTAGGTTGTCATGGTGGAACCTTCAAAGGGTCTCCCTTCCCGCCCTTCTGGGCCTGGGTGAGGCAGCTTCCCAGCTTGCTGAGTCAGGGTGGAGAGAGGCTGAGCTGTTGGTTGGCAGGCTGGAATAAGAGGAGCGTGAGGGTGGGGTGTCGTGGGGAAGTCGGGGGCAGAAGAGTATCCAGGATGTTGTGCAAGGAAGAGTGGAAGCAGGGGAGGGTCCGTTTTAATGAGGCAGCCAAAGAGGAGCGGGGCTGGCTCCCTGGACAGAAGGCCACCCGCCCCCATGACGGTGCTCCATGCTGCAAGGATCAAAGCCGCTCTGGGCACCATTCCCTGGGAACAGGGCAGCAGTGCTGGGCCACCAACGCCCGAGCTTCTCACAGGTGCCTGTGTGACGTAGCTGGCTCCGTTTCCTTCGTACCCAGCTCACCACCCCCGCCTGCTTCTGAAGAGGCCTGTTCCAGCCCCACTGCCCCCTTCCCGCCTCCGGCTTGGGTTGCTGACTCAGCCCACCGGATTGATGTGCAGCGGCACCTGTGGCTGCAGACCGCCCACCTCCCCCATGCCCTTGGTGGCTCCCCCTCAGCCACCACCCATCTCCCTTTGTTCCCCAGCGTGGCTCAGGACACAGCTAAGCTTATTTGCTCAATAACCTCTATATCTGACTCTCAACTTTGCCTGTGGACTCCACATAGGTTAGCAAAGTGAGTGCAGTGGGCCTGGCCCTTGCCATACCCAAGACCTTTTCAAATCTTAGCTCCAGGATGACACCTCCAGGTCCTTCCCTAGGCGTGAGGCTCCTCTTTCTCTCTCTCAGCTGCTGTTTCTGCAGTGTCACCAAGAGGCCCAGCTCAGGCCAGAAGGCCCAGGTCTGTCTCAGGTTGCCCACCGTGGAGGGCTGGCTTTGGTTGTGGCGCAAGAGCCGGGGAGGGGAGATGAGGCAGCGTGGCCGAGCAGGGCAGCTGGGAGAGTCCTCTGGCCAAGTCTGAAGGACACATTAGGTGGTGATGGGTGGAAAGATTCTTAAGAGGGAGCAGGAACTGGGCTTTCTTCAAAATCATAGGCAGAAAAGAATTTGAACTTCTTTGAGGGAGGTGTGAATGCTAGAGAATGGTTTCTTAATACGACTTAGATGGCTTCTGAGGTTCTCAGATATGCTCACCTTAGGGCTGCTTCTGTCTTCCGCGGCCATGGCCCCCTATTCCCCCCCTCCTTAACCTCTGGCTCAACATTTTTCCTGAGCTTTTTGAGGTCTTTGGATGGGTATTAGTTCCCTCATTTTGCAGATGAGAAAACGGAGACTTAGAAAGATCTGGTGATTTACTTACAGACTCATGGCCAGGAATGCTAGAGCGGGGAAACTCACCAGGTCTCACTGAGCCAAGCACACTCCCTGTGCTCCTTCCATTACACCCTCGTGCAGATGTGCACCGTGTGTGCGTGTGCACAAGTGTGTGTGATTTCCCAGGAGCCCTTAGAGAATTGTTTACTGGCCTCTCTTCCCTCCCTCCCCTCTTCTCTTTTCTCTCCTTCCTTCCTTCCCTCCCTCCCTTCCTTCCTTTTCTCCCTCTTCCTCGTCTTCTCTCTTCCCCCCCAGATGATGCAATGGGCTTTGTTCAAGATGTGTTTTCTCTCCAGGCCTCAGAGGATTAGAAATGCTGACATTTGTCTTTCTGCAGCTTCAGGAACCCCAGCTTCTAGGCCTGTCTGAGGAGGAGGAAAGTGGTTTTATAGCTCTCACCTGGCATAGTAGCAGTCTTGGCACCAATGTGGCTTCTAGGTGAAATATAAACATGTTTCAAAAAGGAAAAGTGGAGAAAGCAGGTTGGGCAGGGGGACTGTGTTCTAGGCTTAACTTGGTCTGTTTCCAATTATATGACCTCGGGCTAGTCTCCGGACTTCAGCTTCTTTGCTGTACAATGGGTATAACAATGCTATCAGCCTTCCAGAAGTTGGATTAGAAGACATAATGTGCATGAACACACTTGGTAGACTACAAAGGTTCAAGTCATTCATAAATGTCAACTGGGGAAATAGGACGGGTAGACACATCTCCCTCCAGCATTTCAATGGGTTATCATGAGAACAGCATACATCCCCGTCAGAGACAGGATCTAGTTGGATGAACCATTCTCAATGATAATTCTTAATATGGCAGAATGAATTAACAGACCGCCTCCCTACCTTTCCTCAGGGGGATATTAGGAATTAGTATGAATCTATAATAATCAGTCATTCCAGATGCTGAGAACAGTTAACTACTAACATCGCGATGCTTCTACTGTAAGCCAAGCTCAGAAATGGCAATGCTCCTTAGATGAATTAAAGCTGGGGTTACTGTTTTATAAAGGGCAGGGTCAAAGACAAGCTAAGAGGAGAAATGGCCCTTCCTCGTATGTGACCAGACTGTTGGCACTGAGGAAAAAAAACCAAACTACTGTTCATAACAGATGGAGACCTGCTTGCCTCTAGGCTAATGAGAACATGGGCCACAGCTCTCTAGTGGGAGGCTGAGGGGCTCCAGGGACCCACCATTGCTCTCCTGAGCCATCAACTGCTACCAAAGAGAGAGTCTCCAAGAGCATCTGGCCAAAATCTAGGCCATGAACAAGGAGACTTTTTGTGGGAAGGGTTTGGGTGGGGACACTGGTCCAGAGAACTGGAAAGAAGGGACTTTAGGAAAAGGATGGAAAATTGAAGAGAGAGACAAAGAGGTCTGGAGGGGAATGACACAAAATGCTGTTTCAAGGCCAATGTCTGGGGGCCTCTTTGTTGATAATTAGAAATTAACAAGTTAGCTTCCCCCAGGTTGTACTGCTGTTGAGATCTACCTGATTCTTGAGAAATGAACCAACAAGCCTATCTCCACTGTAGTTTTCTATATTTGACCTGGGACACATTCTCCAAGAAGAAAGTATCCAGAAAAGGACAGAACTCTTGGCCCATTTTCATCAAGGGAGTTTCTCGGAACTGGGATGGAAAAGCACTGGATCCTGATGGGTCACCGTGTGGAGTCACCAGTGTTACGGGCAGCAGAAGAGGGTCCAAGGGCCAGCAGTGGCAGAGAGGATGACGCTACCCAGTGTGAGGGACTGAATTCCTGATGGCTGTTCACAGGTTAGCAAGGAATCACTCTTAAGAAGCCTGACTAGTGACATATGCTCAGGGTCTGAACACAAATATTCCTGAATGCCCCTTCTGGCTGTAGACATTTGGGTTGGAAATAGACCCAACAGGTCATTTTGCCCATCCTCCTGCCTCACACAGAACTGACTAACTTGATACATGGTTGCCTTACTCTTCCTCTGCATCTCCGGGGATCATGATACTACATATTCCTCCACTCACCTACCCATCCATCCATCATTTAGTGAAAGATGAGTAAGACAGGGATCCCCTCCTTTAAGAACTCAGGGTATAGTCTTTTCAGAGATTCTAATGCCTAACCAACAGGAGTAATTTCTAATGTCTAATCTATATTTCTAATCTCAGTGTCTAATTTCTAATGTCTAATCTAACATTTTCATTTCGTAAATAAAGTGAAAGGTAAAACAGGGTCAATATTCATTCATTCATGTATACATGAATGCATGCATTCCTTCCACAAATATTTCTGAGTATGTTGTCTGTTCCAGGTGAATTGGAAGATGCCCCTCTATTTTGGACATACTGCTTACCTTTCAAGTTCACTAGGTACTTTCTAAGGCTGGGAAATGAACCAGCATTAAAAATGTGGTCAAGAAAAGCTCATTTGTAGCTACATACTTGGACAAAATGGAGCCTCCACACTTCTTCATTTAAAGATCTCAAAATATCTAAGAATATGATCATTGCCCAGAGGGAGCAATTGTGTGTTGAGGGTTTCACCCCAGCTGGCATAGGGTAGGCCCCAGAATTCTTAATTCTCTGCCATGAAATCTTTTCCAAAGGAGCAGGTACGCAAGGCTGGTCTCTTACCTCTGTCTGAACCTGCTCCCCAGCCCTTCCCTTGGTTCTCACTCCCCTCGCCTTGGGCCCTCTCAGCTTCCACACCTTCTTCTTGAGCAAAACGGGGAGAAGGCGGGCTGGGGAGTGGGACAGGAATACCCCTTGAACTCTCAGCCTCTCTTGACTCATCAAAGTGGGGCTGGCTGGTTGCTGGAATGAGTGGGGGCAGAGAAGCGAGGGAGAGGGCGCTCTGCAGGCTGGGAAAGATCCAAACCCTCATTAATGTCTGACACCTCCAATAAAAGCTGCATATTCCCCAAAAGCGATTTTTGAAAATCCTAAACTCTTTGAAGCTTGCTATTTAACTGCCACTCCTTCCATGCACTTAATAGGAAACCAAGCCCCTTGGTTTGCTCACAGGGCTCCCCCTGGGGTAACTTCCCTCCTCCCAGCATTTGAGGTCCTCGTGTGGGGACCCTTGAGGCTTCTTGTGGCTGAGCGTGAAAGGGAAGCTTTGGTCCTCGTAGGACGAAGGGCAGTGGCGGTCGGGGAACCCGAGGCTCCTAGGCTGCAGTGGGTCCCAGCTGGGTGGGACGGGAGCAGGGGTAAGATTTGGAAGGTGGATAGAGTTAAGAAATGTGGTTAAGCCCAGGCAGTTATTTTTCTGGACTGCTTTCTTTTTTTCCCCTCTTCGTTTAATTGAAGAAAATAAAACATACACATACACTAAAATAGGAATATAATGAAAAGTAAGTCTCCCTTTACCACAGGCCACCTGTCTCCCAACCTGGAGGCAACTCCTATTAACAGCATTTTGTGTATCATTCAGAAATGTTTTTGCTTTTCAAAAATTTTTTATTACATTTATTTTAATAGGTTTGGAGCTATAAGTTGAATTCCATTACATGGAATTTTCTGTTTTATATATATCATTTTTTGACCCATAAACAGGAACATAGTACATATACTGTTCCATATATGACTTGTTCTTAACATATCTTAGAGATCTTTATGTAATTATTCATTCGTATACACATATAAATCTACTCCATTCTTTGCCTGCTATTAGTATGGGTACCATAATTCATTTACCCATCCCCTAATGGTGGACATTTAGGTTGTTTTCAGTCTTTTGTTACTACAAACAAAGCTGCAAAAGACAGTGCTGTACAAGCACATGTGTGCATATACAACTGAGGGATAAGTTTCTAGAAGAAGAATTGCTGCATCTGAGAGATGTACCTTAAGTTCGATAGACATTGCTTAGGTTGTTTTCTGAATAGCTAAGATTGTATCCAAAGTGGTGTGAGAATCAGTTGTCAACCCTCTATCTCTGATCCCTCGATCTGACCCCCCTACCCATGCAGGAATGGGATGTAATTGTGGGGAGAATTCCCCCAGGGGGTGATTGAAAATAATTTTTGTTGGGCTTTGGGATGCATGAAGAGAGGGCTTTTTGTTTGTTTTGCAGAAGGACACATCCTCCTACTGATGTTTCCTTGGGCTGAGCCAAAATGAAGACGGTCTGTGTGGGCCAGGGGTGTCAGCTGGGCTCCTCCGTGGAGCAGAGCCAGTAGCCCACTCCCAGGGAACTCCATGGACTCCCCAGTTTCTGCTTGTGAAACTGCAATAATGCTGCAATCATTTGCGTCATGGTTTGAACTTTTCAAAACCTTCTGTAGCCAACATTTCATTCCATTTCAGCTGTGAGGGAGACCAAACAGGTGTTGCAGGTTAGCTGAGGACACAGACGCAGAGAGGCTGCGTGATGATGGAGTGTGGTCATGAAAAGGCACTGGTTTAAGAGCCAGGCGTTCAGGGTTCCGGTCCAGTGCCAAGTTCAGTCAGCCATGCGGCCCTGGGCCTCTGTTGAAATGTTTGGACAGGATGGTCACCAAGCCCCTCACCATCAAGGCTGTGATCTGATGACTGTCCAAGTTCCTGCAGTTAGCTTGGGGTCAAATGGGTCATGGCCGTGCTCAACTGGCTGGCTGCTCACGATTCCCTGGGCCAGATGTTGACTTGCCCATCACACGATGGCTCCAGGCAGGTACCACCATCCTGACTCGGCTTCTGTGGAGACAGCAGAGGGTCTCCCTCTCCTCTGGGTGTTGGTGCATCCTCTTGGATGCCTCGGGGTGGCCGTGGGGTGGTGGAGAGGGGGTATTGCGCCACACGCAGCGAGGCACAGCAGGCTGGAGCAGATGGGGTTGCTGGGGACGAGGTCCCCCACTGCAACCCCTTTCAGAGGCACTGTGGGAAGGAACTGTGTGCCCCATGAAAGCCCCCGTAATTCATGCCATCTGCCCACATAAAACCAACACATCTCCAGAGTCTGATTCTCCAGATGGCTTTGGGGGCCTAATCAAAGCCAGGCGCCTCCCTGGTCTGCTAATAGTCTTCAGCCATCTTGGCTCCAGGCCCCTTAACCCCTTCACCCCCAGCTTCCTTTCCCTCCCTGGGATCTCCGTTCTGCTGCCCTTTCAGTGCCCTGGACTAGGTCACACAGAGGAGAGCCAAGTGCGGTTTCTTGGGAGAATTGCTTAGGTTGCAATCAGGAGGCCTGGGGCCACTGCTGACTTGTTCTGTGGCTTTGAGAAAGTCATTTAACCCGGTGGAGCCTCAGTTTCCCTATTTTTGGCAACCTACATTTATACTGCAATAAAGAGCTTACAAAATTATTTTTTACCTACATAGTCTCATTGAATCTTCCAAAAGGAGGTAATCATCCCTCTTCTAATTACCCTCACGGGGGAAGTTCATGAGAACGTGGGTTGCAGAAGACAGGAAGCAATAGAGAAGTCAGCAGTTGCCATGCCAGGCCGGGGAGGGGTCCCTGAGCAGGTCCAGGCAGGTGAAGGCCCATCTAGGAGGGTGCCGGCTTTCCCCAAAGCTCTTTCACCACGACCCCCCAGGGGCGAGGCGCTAGCTGAGCCTCCTGACCAGCGGCAAGGTGTGGGGGAACCGGGAGGAGCTCAGAGAGGCCACGTGGAGAATGATACTTTGTTCCAGGCCATTGAACCCAACAAGGCTGGGGTGTGGGCTGGCGACAGCCCTCACGCTCCCTAGGAGTCAGCACCTGTGTCCCCTGAGGCAAAACAGAAGGAAAGCGGCTAACTAGTAGCAGGCAGGATTTGGGCCAGACCCTGCCATGGCTGAGTCAAAGACAGCCAGGCCTTGGCTGCTGGGGGAGCAGTGGTGGGGAGACACCCTGTGGTGAGAATGAGGAACCACAGTTTGGTTCCCTCTGAAAGGTGATGGCGCAAAGAAACCGGGAATGAGCCTTATCTGAGCTCCCACCTGTGCTGGGCAGCGGCTTTGCATAGAGATCTCCTCTCTGCCTGCGCGATGCTCTGGGAGGGCAGCATGCCAGTGCCGCCTTCAGTGTGCAATAGTGGCCCAGACTCCGCCACCGTCCACCTTCTAGCTCTCCCACTTACCCGCTGTGTGACAGTGGCAACTTACGTAGCCTCTTGGAACCACAGTTTTCTCGCCTGAGCTCCAAGACACTTGCCTGGGGGCCTGACCTCCTGGGGGCTGGCTCTGGCATGTTCCAAGGTGAGGTCCCACCCTGGTTCTTGATACTTGATAAGGTTGTTCCTGGGCTGGGGGCAAACGCTTATGCCGAGTTCTGGCTCATAATAAGAGCCAAATAAAGGATGGCCGCTGGTAGAGTGGTTACGTCTTGCTCAATGTCACATACTAGTAAGGGACTGACGCCACAGGGATTGAATCCAGGTTTCTGCAACTCTGCCCCACAGAAAACAAGGGAGTTTGGACTGTTGTG
This sequence comes from Avahi laniger, assembly GCA_963575035.1. Classification (NCBI taxonomy): domain Eukaryota; kingdom Metazoa; phylum Chordata; class Mammalia; order Primates; family Indriidae; genus Avahi; species Avahi laniger. The sequence goes on along the minus strand of CAUYSK010067741.1, from coordinate 2,771 downwards.
TGTCTGAGATGGAGAAGGTGTGAGTTAGATCTCACATCAGGTGGGGCAAGAGAGAGCTGATCGGCCACACCTGGTTTTCCGACCAATGAGAGAGCGAGACAGCAGGATCTCTGGCAGGTGGGAAAGGTGTTGGTGCCGCCTCTCCTGTTTCCTTCTCTGCCTCTTCCCCTACCTTCCCTGGGGACCAGGCACCAGGAATAGACTGTCTCCCTTCCCTTTTGAAGAAAAGATCATAGGCTCGGAGAATCCAAGTGACCTGGGCAAGACTGAACCGGCAAAGGACAGAGCTGAGATTGGGCTGGGGGACTCATGCCTCCATCTCTGAGCTCGGACACTGCTCAAACCACCCTGTCTCCGGACTGGGGCTTGTGCCCAGGCCCTCAGCAAGCGAGGGCCGTGTGGTGTGGTTTTACTCCTCCCGGGCCTCTCAGAGGCAGCCCCTCCAGCTTCTGCCTTCCCACCTGTCTGGGCCACTGCAGGAGGCGCCCCTATGGGGCCAGCTGCCCACCTGCTCTATCTCACTGTCCTTGGTTACCCAAGGAGGGCCACTAGGCCTTGCTAGGGTGAGAGGGCAAGTGCAGCCTGTGCGTCTGTGGCCCCACTCGGTGCCCCGGCTGTGTTCAGGGGAGCTGTCCCTGCTGCCATTCCTCTTTTCTCCCTTCACCCTAAGAGGATCAGCAGGCTGTCCCTGCCTCCTCTGGAGCCAGCTGGGTGGATAAGCAGCCACTGGCTTGGTCCTGGTTTGATTCAGTCCCCTGGGGGTGGAGATGGCCTCCTGTGCCTGGATCCTGGCCCCAAGAACCAGAATGGGACCTCACCTTGGAACATGCCAGAGCCAGCTCCCAGGAGGCCAGGCCCCTAGGCCAGTATCTTGGAGCTCAGGCCCCAGCTGCTTCCCTGGCTTCCCCCAGTCCTGGGACCCTTTGCAGTCTGACAGTGGCAGGGCTGGTCAGTGTGTAGATGTTCATGCACATCTGTTCTGGACAAGGGAACCAGGATGGGCCACAGTGTGCCAGGCTGCCTCCCCTGATGGGCCATACCTGGAGCTGGGCAGGCTGAGCTGCAGGGCATCTGTCTGGGTGCCAGGCTTCTGACTCCTGAGGAAGGGCCAGCTGGACATCCCCTGAGTCCTGAACTGTCCTCTTCTCATGTGTTCACTCTGATGTTCAAGAACATCTCCTCTCTCCTTAGCTTGATGACTACCTTCTCTGGGCGAGGCTGGGGAAGAGAGTGACGATCCTTTCCTCGTCACCTCTTAGGCCGGAGCACAGTTCGTGAGTTAACTGCAGCAGAAGGGATTGAAGTTGGATACCAGAAAAGATTTACTGGGTGGAAGTTGGTTTCTTGGTGGCACAGGCATCCACCCCCCTGCTGGGCCAAGTCCAGTGAGAAAATGAAGGAGGGAGATTTTCCTAGACTGTTTCACAGGGTGCTCAGATGACCAGCTCAGAGGATGCTCCCCATTGGCCAGTGGCCTCCTGTCCTGATGGACACTATGGACCCAGCAGGTGATGTGTGCATTGCTTAGTCTTGGCTGTTAAATGTGCGGGCCAATTCCCAGCTGCGGTCGGTGTGGACTCTGCGGATCCTGGGTCGTCCCCAGGATCTTGTTGACTTTACCATGTGCCCCGTACCACGGGTTTGCTAAAGGCATGATTCAGGCTGAGAGCTGACTATAAAAGACAGGCTGGGTGTTACGTGTCGGCTGAGGGTAAAGTTCCTGAGCCGTGTGTGTTGTGGGGGAGGTGGGTAATAACAAGAGCCGACATTCCTTGTGCCTCTCCTTTGTGCCTACAACAGCGTGTGTCCCATGATCCTGTACAACAACCCTAGGAGATAGATGCCCATCATGTCTCCCATTTTACAGATGAGAAAACTGAGGCAACGGCATAAACAAATCAGCCCAAGATCACACAGTCAGAACATCATGGAGCCAGGATTTGAACCCAGGCAACCTGACAATCTGATGGGCTTGACAGAAAGAGGGAGAGTTGGGGCAGGGAAGGAGGCTCTAGGTCCCCGTGGGCAGTGGGGCTTAGGGAGCTGGGGGCAGGCTGTGAGCACGGGAAGCCAGTGTCTTGGGGCTCCGTGTGAGAGGCAGAGAGCCTTGGTCAGAGGGGTCAGAAGTCGCACAGTCCCACCTGCTGAGAGCAGAGTCCTGTGGGCATGGTATGCCAGTGTGCCAAGAATGAGTTACACATGTGTCGTAAAGATGGCGATCTCCCCTTACCCGCCCCTCCAGATGGTCCTCTCCCCCAGCCCGTCACCTTACTCCAGTGTGCCATGGGATAGTGTCATTTTCTTGCATGCGGGGCTGTGGAAAGGTGAGGGAGCTGGGCCTCGGTGCAGCCCCCACAGTAGGTCACTCAGGGTCTGAATCCTCCCAGGCACCCGGAGGTCAGCACAGCAGATACTGCGTCCGCAGTGGCCACTGTTACAGCCATTCAGTGCCGGGCACAGACAGCCCGTTCCCGCATGGCATTGCTCTGCTGCTGGCCGGTGGGGGGTTGCTTGTCTGTCAGGGTGGGCTCTCTCTGCCCTGAAGTGAGCTATGCAAAGCCACCAAGCTCAGGGAATCTCCTGAGAAGCTGTTTCAGCCCGTCAGCATCCCTGCCCCAGCACACTTTTACGAGCTGAGCTGCGTGTTACTGGAGAGGGGACTTCCCTGGGCCCCGGATTCCTCATCCTGTCAATGACAATAATAAACGCCCACTGCAGAGGGCACTTGTGAGCACTAAATGAGCTCATTTGCTCCTCCAGCAAGCCTTTGC
>CAUYSK010067740.1:0-16219 GCA_963575035.1 Avahi laniger | reverse complement strand
GGTGTGGGGAGGTAGCCACATTCTCAGCAAAAAATCCGGTTCCTTAGGTAGGGGTCGTCGTGAAGGATAAGAAAATAATAGAAAATGGAAAATAACAGACATAAAAGAATACACAGAGACGAAGGTATAGTTTTATAGATTCAAAAAGATTATAGGCAAAGGGGGTGCTTAGGCGGCCTGGATTTCTCCGTCAATCTCAGAGGCCACGATTGAAATTTTACATGGTCATTTATAGGTACAGTGATCAGTTGCCAGGGGTAACAGATTTACATAACAACAGGTAGTTTCTCTTAGGTTACCAGTTTTTCAAAAGGCTACTTCAGATCCCTTAACTAATTCTTTCTACGTGAACAAATGGTTACAAAATCTTTCAAAGCCTAACTTCTAAGTTCTAAAGTAAATTTATCACTTAACAGAGGGGTTAAACAGAGGTATATCGGCTCCATATTTTCTTTATCAGGTTATTGTGAATGGAGACAGGTAGTCAGGAGTTTAAGCAGGAACTGTCCCTTGGGCTAATTGCTTTTAGCCACAAGTGGCTGTCTGTTGGGAGGGCACTCTTTGATCAGCTCTCATCCTGTAGTTCTTAGCAGACCTGCCTTGCTTTTCAAAGCAAGTCCAAACCTTAGGTCTGAGAATCATGGTGCCACTGTGGGATACAGCTGCTACCAGTCTTTCAGAGATGCCCTCCTAAGGTGAAACAGCTTTTGGTATGCAAACCAACACGTTCACATGTTCCTTCAGGGCAAAGCTCTGCAAAATTCCTGAGACGTTTTCTGTCTCCAATATATTTATATTAATTCATGGAGCAACAAATGTGATAAATTCCTCTCTGTGTGAACCCAAATTAGGAAGTGACTAACTCCATATCAGAGGCAGAGGTGGGAGAGGAGAACGACTTTCAGAAAGAAGTTCACAGAAGACATAACCCTTTGTCCGAATCTTAAACAATCAGTAGGATTCTTTGAGGGGCAGGAGCATAGAGATAATAGGAGATATCAGAAAAGGTCTCGGGAGAGTCAGTGCCAGGTAAGGCTGGAGCACAAGCTGGGATGGGCTAAGGGCTGTGTCAGTGAGGAGCCTGCAACGATGGTGAGGATGCTTGAGGAAGGGTCAGCGCACAATAAGAAAAGATGTGACAGTGCCCGGGAAGCAGTGGGCAGCCCTTGAAGAGTTGTAAGCAGAAACATAATGCAGTAAAATTTGTGTGTTTTTCTAAATCCCTCTGGTGGCACTTTGAAAGGAGACTATGATAATTGGTTCCTTCATTCAGACAGTAGAATGCAGAGAAAGAGATGGATTTAAAAGATCATTAAGTGTCAGGAGGTCTGAGTTGATTGGAAATACAGTAGTTTAGAGACCAGGTGATTGAGGAAATTGAGACAAAAATAACAGAGCAAGAAGGAATCTTTTTGTTGGTATCCTGTTATTTTTTGTTTTGTTTGGCTTTATTTGTTCTTTTAAGATTTAGTTTTGTGAAGTAAGAGTAGGAGTGGTTGGTGAGAGAAGGTTCCAGGCAGTTATAAGCAGAGAAATTTTTGAGCTTTTTGCAATGTCTATAAATGAATGTAAAAATCCAGCATTTAGGAGAGAGTTTGGATTATCAGCAAATATCATGTAAGTATTGACCGGAGCCATGAGATTGGTGAGAATCAACCAAGGAGAACAGGGAGGAAGAGACTAGAAGCTAGCTAAGGATTGCACCCTATCAAACAAAAATACTTCAGGTGTAGGTAGAGAAAGAGAAAGGAGTTAATTGAGAAGTGTTGTTGGCGCAACTGAGATGGAGAGAGTACTGGAGAAGTAAGGGTGTCCACAAAGGCAGGGGCTGGGAGAAGGGAGAGCAAGTGGACTATTGGAACTGGTCAGTGAAAGTCATTGGTGGGACCTCGGAGAGGCATTTTTTTTTTTTTTTGGTAGAGCATGAGAGTGGAAGCCAGGTTAGAGTTGGTGCTGAGGAAGTTGGGACTACAGATTAGACATTCAAATAGTCTGGAGGAGAAGAGAAGGAGAGAATTCGGATGACAGCTCAAGAGGGAGGCTGGGCCAAGGAGAGGAAAAGCAGCAGGGCAACAGGAGCTGAGCCAGGAGGATGGGCCAGTGCAACGTCCTAGGAGAGGAAAGAGGATGCATTTCTGTCAATTGAGATGGAAATAGTGATCCAGGATGTTACAGGTAAGTGAGGAAGAGGAAGTGAAGGAAATTGGGGAATTTCACATCAGATAGCTGCCTTATTTATTTATTTATTTATTTATTTATTGGTAGAAGGTAAGATATACTGCCAAGAGTGAAGACAATAAAGGTAAAGTAATACTATGAAGAAGATTTATAAAAGTTTTAGAACAGTATTCCATGATATATGTGAGAGAAAATTTCTAAAAAATAAAAAGTCAAGTCCTACAGAAGCTCAAATGGCCCAGATGTGGAGACCTGTGTTTATAATGGCACCTGTCAGGCCCTTTTGATGTGTCCAACCTGATCAGGCGTTATTACAAAGCAGTGGTTCTGTGAACTTTGAAATCACCTAATGAACTTTAGCAACTATTTTTGCCTGAGTCACACTCCAACATATTCTGATGTAATTGTCTGGGGTATGGCCCAGGTATTAAGAACTTTCAAAGCTCATTCAGTGATTCTAATGTGCAGCCAGGGTTGAGAAGCACAGCACTAAACACTCATTCCTTTAGTTACCTCATTCATTAAACCCAAACTGAATTCAAAGCTTGGAACATAGTTGGATTTAAACTAAAAAGTGACACTTGGGTGTCAAAGATAATAATAAATAAATGTTCATGAAAGAATTTCAGGATTTGTAACTATCCTAATGCTGCACACATTTACATTCTTAAAGTTTGTATTTTCAGCACCCAGGCTTGCAGTTTTGCACAGCCACATCAGCAAAACTGTCTTAAAATGTAAGGAAATTTTTAAATCTACCCCTCAAGTAATGAAACAGGATGAATGATGTCAGGTTTATATGGTCCATCTTTGAGTGATTGATGCACATTCTGCATCAGCAAAAGTACCCACTTTGATTGTTTTGAGGTTTCTTTCTTCCCCTGCTTCTCATATTGTTTTTTAATCTAAAATAAATTCCATAAATAGTAATACAATGAAAAAGACAAGAAATTTCAACTTTGATTTTATAGTCCTGTCACTCAGCATCTTGGTCTCAGTTTTGTAAAATCACCTTTTTTTAATTTTCACCTTTTTAAATTCACCTTTGATTCACCTGGTAAATCGATTCATTCTTACCAGTCTCAAGAAAAAGAAAATTGTAATACAAAATAATAGCTTATTAATTTACAATGAGGAATGTGATTTCCAAGTGGGCCATATTCTTGTCAGCCAGTCAACCCATTCTCTTTCCATCAGGGAAGGTAGATACTTCATTTATATGGAGGTCACATGATTCAATCTTGTGTCTAGAAGAAACCCAAATTTCTGGGGGATGGACATGCTTGAAGCTCTGACTCGGGTGGAGCAAAGGCAATATACGTAAGCTAAACATTTGTACCCCCGTAATATGCTGAAATAAAAATAAAAATAATAAAATAAAATCACTTCCTGGACGAAATTTCAAAAGGAAAATACTCAATTAGATAATTAAAAAAAAAAAAGTTTTTCTGTGCAGTCAGAACAGATTTTAGAAGGTCCACACACTAAATCTTCAGTAATTTTCTCATTGGATGGCCTCACAGTTCTTCACTCAAGTATTTGTTTTCAGATTTTGAATGCTAATTCCAGTTGTGATTACTAGATTCTAATCAATCCACAAGTTGTTAAAAATAGCAAATTAAAAGCAGAGGTGATTGCTAGAGGGAGTCACAAAACCAGCAGCAAGAAATAGCAGCTGACATTAAGGGAAGAGACACAAAAAAATACCCACCCCCCAAGGCAGACATCATATCAAAAAAAGGGTGTCATTTCAATTAAAAGACCAATAACATGGCATACATCAAAATTCTCTGAAGCCTAGTGGAGATTCTGAAATCATAAGGAGAAATGACTTCATATGACTTACCTTACTTTCCCATAGATTTGGATATACATCTTTTTTGAGGAAACCTAAAAATTTTTATCCATCGAATTTACCAATGTTCATCTGTTTAATAGTAATGCCATTAGTATGCATGTGATGTCTAGGACCTGCAAAAAAAATAAAAACACATGGTCAAACCAAAATGAATAAAGAAATATGTGCCCACAGAAGATATTTATTAAGCCTGTTAATATCCCAAAATGCATATACTATAGCAAGTTAAATATAAATGGATTTGTAAACTTGGGAGGATCACAAGGAACAATTCATCTTCAAAGCTGAGATCTTAGTAACATTGAGAAAGTTTTTTTCAATATTTGAGAATCTTATATGACAAATGAGAAGATAGGATCCAAATATGAAATACAATAGCCTTTATTCATAAAATAAAAAGCAACAGAATCCATTTCCAGAAATATTATTAAAAAGGTAAAAGCACTGGATAAAAAACAGGGTGTCCCAAAAGTCATCATACATAGGGAAAATAGAAAATTGTAGCTAAATGTACCTTTATTTACAAAATATTGCTATAATTTCCCTATGTATGGCAACTTTTGGGGCACCCTATATAATAAACATCCATTTAAATGCATAGGTGAGCTCTCAGAAGAGTAAGAAAATTTTTCAAAGATGAAATGAAAACATCTTTGAAAATTAGCTATCATAAACCTGGGTTCAAATTTACAGCACTCATCTGGTCAGTGAAGTTTAGCATAGTCTAGCACAAAATACATTTCAGGGCCAATGATACTCCTAAAGCTCCAGACAGAAACAAACGGAAAACCTCTCAGGAGAGACAGTCTTTTAACTCAGATGAGAAGGATCACTACCTATAAAACTCTGCTGTAAATGAACTCATTCTTATCTTCAACAATAAACGCTATGAAAGTATTGTCTTGGAACAATGTGCTACACTGAGTAGCTGTTCTTTCACCTAATGTTTTCTTTATGGTCAATCCAACTTGAAGAAGCTGGTTTTGTTGGTAAATTGTTTTCAGTTCTAAATTTCACTCTCCATTTTGCTCACAGTTTAGACATAATTTTTCCATATGTCTTTTTTTTTCTATACTATCATATCCTCAAGTCTCATGTTTGCTTTGAAGGCAGAAAACATGGCATGTTATAAAAATATGGTCTTGCTTTTAAAATCCAGGTTTATTCAGTAGTCTATTAACTAGGAATGTATTTCACAAATAAGGTAAAGGTGAAGCAGTTACATATTTCCAGAGGAAGATCAGTCAGTAAACAGCTCATGATAATAATTGTTTTAAAAGCAGGGCTTTATTGGGGAAGGGGATTATGTGACAGAATTATTACAGATTTAGTTTAACCTCCTGCACTTTTTTCATGTATATATAAATAAAATAATGAACTGATGTCTCAGGATCCTGAAAACTGCAGAAATCTGAAAAATTTTCTAAGTCATCAAAAGAATAACTTGCTTTTCACATAGTTTAAATTCTTTTTTTTAATTTCAGAATATTACAGGTGTACAAACATTTTGATTACATAAATTGCTTTTGTACCATTTGAGTCAAAGTTATAAGAGTTCCCAGCCTCCAGGTAGTGTGCATTGTACCTATTAGGTATGAATTTCTCCATCATCTCCTCCCCCCACCACCTGCTTGATTTCCGATGAATGTCATTTCCATAAGTGCACATAAGTATTGATCTACTAGTACCAATTTAATGGTGAGTACCTGTGGTGTTTGTTTTTCCATTCTTGTGATACTTCACTTAGAAGAATGGTCTTCAGTTCCATCCAGATTAATACAAGAGGTATTAGTTCACCATTCTTTATGGCTGAGTAGTACTCCATGATATACATATACCACATTTTATTAATTCACTCATGTATCGATGGGCTTGGGTTGTTTAGATATCTTTGCAATTGTGAATTGTGCTGCTATAAACATTCGAGTATAGATGTCTTTTTAATATAATGTCTTCTTTTCCTATGGATAAATAGCAGGTAGTGGGATTGCTGGATCAAATTGTAGTCCTACTTATAGCTCTTTGAGTATTTCTATGCTGCTTTTGTAGAGGTTGTACTAGTTTGCAGTCCCACCAGCAGTGTATGAGTGTTCCTATCCGTCTGCATCCATGCCAACATTTATTGTTTTGGGACTTTTTGATAAAAGCCATTCTCACTGGAGTGGTATGGTATCTCATTATGGTTTTGATTTGCATTTCCCTGATGATTAGGGGTGTTGAGCATTTTTTCATGTTTGTTGGACATTAGTCTATTTTCTTTTCAAAAGTTTCTGTTCATATCTTTTGCCCACTTTTTAATGGGGTTGTTTGTCTTTTTCTTGCTGATTTGCTTGAGTTCTTTATAGATTCTAGTTATCATCCCTTTTATCAAATGTATAGCATGCAAATATTTTCTCCCGTTCTGTAGGTTGCCTATTCATTGTAATGATAGTTTCCTTGGCTGCACAGAAGCTTCTTAATTTGATCATGTTCCATTTTTTTATTTTTGTTATAGCTGTGATTACTTTTGGGGTCTTCTTCATAAATTCTTTATCTAGGCTGATGTCTGTAAGAATTTTTCCGATATTTTCTTCTAGAATTCTTATGGTTTCTTGCCTTAGGTTTAATTCTGCTATCCATTGTGAGTTAATTTTTGTGAGAGGTGAGAGAATCAGATCCTGTTTCAGTCTTCTACATGTGGCTATCCAATTTTCCCTGCATCATTTATTGAATAGGGATTCTTTTCCTCACTGTATGTCTTTATCTGCTTTGTCAAAGATCAGATGGTGACATGAGGATGGTTTTATATCTGGGTTCTATGCTCTGATCCATTGGTCTAGGTCTCTATTCTTGTGCCAGTGTCATGTTGTTTTGGTTACTATAGCCTTGTAGCATAGCTTGAAATCTGGTACATTTATGCCTCCCAGTTTGTTCTTTTGCTTAAGGTTGCTTTGGCTATACAGGGTCTTCTCTGGTTCCATACAAAGCATAGAATCATTTTTTCTAGCTCTGTGAAAAATGATGTTGGTATTTTAATAAAGATTGCCTTGAACCCATAGATCACTTTGGGTAGTATATACACTTAACAATGTTGATTCTGCTGACCCATGAGCATGGTATGGTTTTCCACCTATTTATGTCCTCTGCTATTTCCTTCCTCAGTGTTTTGTAGTTCCTTCTGTAGAGGTCATTCACCTCTTTAATTAAATCACCTAGTTTAAATTCTAAATGTATTTTATTGTATTCAATTTCCTCAAACATCAGAAATCCTCATATGGAATTTTATTTACCAGAATATATAGTTTCTTGTCTCTGACAAATTGAAATTTTTTTATAAAGATAATTTTATTAATCCACTCATGTATTGATGGGCATTTGGGTTGTTTCCACATTATCATGGAGTTCTACTCAGCCACAGAAAAAAAATGGTGATATAGCATCTCTTGTATTACCTGGATAGAGCTGGAGCCCATTCTACTAAGTGAAGTATCACAAAAATGGCAAAACAAGCACCACATGTATTCACCATCAAGTTAGTATTAACTGATCAACACTTCAGTGAATATATAGTAATAACATTCATTAGGTGTTGGGCAGATGGGAGGGGGGAAGGGGATGGGTATATACACACTTAATGGGTACGGTGTGCACCGTCTAGGGAATGGAAATGCTTGAAGCTTTGATTTGGGTGGGGCAAAGGCAATATATGTAAGCTAAATATTTGTATCCCCGTAATATACTGAAATAAAAAAATTAAATTAAAAAGATAATTTTATTGACTACAATTTTTCTAAAGAAGGTATATGCAAGACTGGGTGCAGCGTCTCACACCTGTAATGCTAGCACTTTGGGAGGTCAGGGTGGAGGATTGCTAGAGGCCAGGAGTTCATGACCAGCCTGGGCAACATAGCAAGAGCCCTGTCTCTACAAAAAGAAAAATAATGAAAAAAGAAGGAGTATGTGAAACTTCTAGGCAGCCAGCTGCTCTTATTAATAACAAAGATAATTGCCTTACAACAACATCTCAGGGATGTTACCTGAAGCAAGAAAGTTGTGTTTGTGCTGGAATCCCCTTTTGCCCTATAGGTTCATCTCATGATTCTAAAAGTATCTCCAAAGAAACATTCCAGAGTATTCCAAAGGTAAGTTAAGGAAAAGTCTGTCTTCCTTAGCAACTTTCCTGGAAAGAATGCATCAATTTATTGGACAGTCAGCCACCATAGTAGATTTCAGAGGTATGCAGGGTAGAAATCTGAAATTTAAAATCCATCCGGTGAACAGATCTTTTATTCTAGCTTTTATTTTGCAGGACACACAAAAAAATTTTGAAGACTTTGTACATTGAAGACATGACAGAGGTTTCTATACTTCAAACTATATGGGAAAAAAATTAGAGTTAATGAGTGAAAGGATAAATGCTTGGATTTTCTGGTATGGATGTCTAATTTACTCATTTATTTATATATTTTTATAAACATTTGCATCATATTATTTGCTAGACACAGTGCTGGGCACCAAGGGACTCAAAGATGAGTAAGACATTGTCAGTGATCTCAGAGAACTCATAGATAATAACATAAGGAGAACATTGTGAAACTTCACTTCAGAACAATTCTGATTGATTTTTCTCTTGGCTTCCCTCCAGTTTCTGCAAGAAGTTGGTTGCTTGGAAGAATACCTATACTCTATGTTCTGTATCTTAGCAATAGCTTAGGACAAAAAGTGCTTTTACAAACTGTTGTTATTAAATGAAAGACGGTCAGCATAACTTGTGCTCCACATTTTTAAGTCACAAGAAAGTGACAAATGGTAAAAGTGAAAACTTCTGCAATGACTTCCAGATGCCAAAATAACTATTTGATTTTTTACCAAAAAGGAAAAAAATATCATTGAGCAGTCAGTTCACTGCAAGGCTGGGAGATGGTAGGGGGGTGGGAATAATATCGAGCCGTTTATTACTCATTGTGGCACTTACATAACCTCATCTATTTTTACTACATCCAAATGTGGTGATAGCTTCTTATTCTTAATAGACTCAATCTCTGAAACACTTTTCTTGTTATCTACAGACTTTCAAGACTTCAGGCTCTAGTTCTAGAACCACGTACTTATGACTTTTGACCAAGCCTAGTCCATAATGGTCCCATCTCTTTCTGAGCTTCTACAGTATTCAGAGTCTGACCACCAGCCCTCACATGCAGCAATAGTTGTCCTGTATGGCTCTCTGGTTAGCCATAGTAACTTCCACCAGAACAAGTAGCACATCTTTATATACTCCCCTGCATGTAGCATGGCCCTGACAAAAAGTAAGTTTTCATTAATGATACTTGAATTTAAGTCTTCAACAAAGCTTCCAAATTATAATTAATAGTAAGAAAAACCTTAAATCTTAGGAAAATGGTTTCTCCAGGTTCTGAAATAAGTCCCTTAAGAGCAAGGACTTTTGATTCATTTTTTTCTCCTAAGTGCCTAGTATTGTGCCTAACATGGAAATTTAATAAAAGTTTATATATTGACTCAAGAATGCATAATAAATAATAAAATAAAATGCTATTAAAGATGTGTGGAAGAGTTTGTAACTAAAATCATTCTATATTTTCAAGAAAATTTGTGTCTCAGTTTGCTCAGCTAAGCAGATCTATATCTGAATAATTACAGCCCAGTATCCACTATACAAGAGAAAATAATTAAACCTTTTGTTTATTTAGTGCATTATTATCTTAAATTTATCACAATATTTACATTTAATGAACAATATCACACAAAATCAATGATTCACAATCTCTACTGAGCCACAATCACACTAGAGAACTTGAAATCCACTCAGGAGATTGAGATTTTTTATGACATATGATAAATGAATATTTCAGCACCAAATATTAGTAGTATTCATCCTCGTGATGCAAAAAGAGAAGATAAGGTTAAAATTTACCAGAAAAATGGAATTATGATTTTACTGGAACACTTTCATACTGATTTAACTTCACCAATAAAATAAGCAAGAGTTGAATTTACAGCTGCCAGCAACTGACTCTTAACTAACTTAACTTGAATCCTCTTTTTTATATTGTAGCATTGACATTGTAAAGACCACAGAAGATGAACCAATGCCTCAGATAGGCATTTTAATTTTTCATTTAAATCTGGTCACATTTTATGATCACATTTTTATAAAACTATTACAAAATATCTAAATTATAGTTTCATTAATATTTTATTTTTTGGCTTCTCTGATAGAATTTATAGGTTCTCCAAAAGTTAGGGTATATACTTGTTCTTCCACCAAAAAAAATTTTTAAAATATGATTATTTATTTGGTTTGATATTACTGTGGAAAAATCTTTATTTCAAAGTTTTTACACCCAACATCTTTTCCCTTTCAGGGCAAATACTATTCTTTATAACAACATTGGTGCAACATGAAATAATTTGAGGAGGCATAGTACACTCACATTAATACCTAACTGTTGGTCCTTTGAGAAAGATTTTGCTTATTCTTAAAGAATGTCTAAAATGACAATTCTTGCTTGCACTGAATGTCTCCCAGATTGAACTCCTGTGCAACTCCAAATTGAGATTGTTCAGCTTATAGATTTCCCATCCTTTAATGTGTCCAGTATTAACCAGAGATACTGTTTAAACTTGATTTAGTTCGTATCACTCCTCTGCTGAACACAGTAGGAGTTTTCCATCTCACTCAGAGTCAAGGTCAAAGTCTTTGTCATGCTCTACAGAAATCATGGAGCCTTGTTGCCCACTACCCTTTGTGACTCATTTCCTACCTCTCTTCCCTTGCCTACTTTCCTCCAGCATCCTGTTCCTTGAATATGCCTATCTCACTCTCGTCTCAGGATCTTTGCACTCATCATTGCCTCTTTCTGGAATGCTCTCCACCCAGATACCTGAAGTTTCTTTTTCATTTCCTTCAGGCTTCTGTTCAAGTGACATCCTCCTCTAAAGATCTTCTCTGACTACCACATAAACCAGCAATACCCCCAATCAGAATTCTTTTCCCCTTTCCGTGCTTTCTTTTACTTCATAGCATTTATTACTAAGTGATCCCATAATATATTTACCTGTTTATTATTTATAATCTCCTCCTCTGCTAAAATATAAGTTCCTCAAAGCAAAGACTTCTGGCTTATTTTGTTCATTGCTATCCCTTCAGTACCTGTAAGAGTGCCTATACATAGCAGAAACTCAGTAAATATTTGTTGGATGAATGAATCCATTGTTATAAATAGAACTACTTATTAATACTTATAAAACTCCATATAGCATGGCATTTCTTTCTGAAATTATTTTCCTGCAAATTATATCCACATTAAGATGCCCCAGTTATCTGTCATTAAAGAATTAAGCCATCATGATGCAATAAAAGAGTACAAATGGAGACCAACTTATCCTTTGTTTAAATATTGCATGTTTAATATTTAAGGGTTATTAAACAAACTAATAATATTAAAATATACCATGCCTTCCCACCTTGACAAATATGTCTCATTATGACAAAATCTTCAGGCTAGATTTTTAGGAAATTGTTTTGAAATAATTGTTTGAAAATTCAGTTCTATATCTTTTTGTTTTATTTGGGGGAGTATGTAGGTGTAACTGTGTATTTGTTGTTTTTGTCAAGAATTGACATTCTTCCTCAAAGTAAAAGTTTGAAGTGTGGACTTTTTAAAGATGTTTTTATAATCTCATTTATGAAATTAGTAGCCAAGGTGGTCTTAACAGAACTAAATTTTGAGCATCTATGCAAGGAAAGTTGTTCAGATTTGAAACCAAACTGGGAATGGATACTAAGAGTACTTCAGTGTAATCTGGCAGGCTTTATTGCCCTTCGGCTAAAATAGCTACAAAATGACTGAGAAAAACCAATGTACAAGTGAAAAGGAATAAAAGAGAGATTTTAATTCATATGTGAGAGAATTGTTAGTTCTTTTGGGACATAACAAAATGCAGACAACATAACCCAACCCCGAAGGACCATATGATCCACATGCAAAAACAAGATATAAAGATATGAATGATTCACCCAACATCATAATTTCAGGGCACCACGTAAATAAGGCATGACAGCATGGTCCAAGCTGTAATCACAAATCTTGCAATAAATGTAAAAAGTACAACTCAATGCATCAACTTAAACAAGGAAGACAATAATAATAATAGAAATAATTATATATCATTTATTTTATGTCAGGCATTTTTCCAAATACTTTCATAATTGAACTCATGTAATTCTGAAAACAATTACATGAAAAAGGTACTGTAATTATCCTCAATTTATAGATGGGGAAAATGAGCCACGTTAAGTTGAAGTCACTTGCCCAAAGTGGTGAAGTCAGATTTTGAATTCAGGTAGTATGGCTCTAGAGTTCATACTCTCAACTACTACTCTATATTGTCTTTGAGCTGAAAAAATTAACATAATTAAAATAATAATAGTAACTTAGTTGTATAAAGTGATTTATCGTGCACAAAACACGACTCTGCTTTCATTACCTTAGTGCAAACTTACAACTACTCTATGAGTTACACATGACCACCTTATTCCCATATTATAGATAAAAATTTTTAAAGTTTTGAAAGATTTAGATAATCCAAGTCAAGAAAAAAACATTCCACATATGAAGGAAAAATAAAGAATGTGAATGGGATTAGTAACGGGGTTTCTGGTCCTAATTTCCTCAGGGCATCACCTGGACGGAACTCTTACATGGCTCCCAACCACAATCTATTGTTTTCAGAGCAGTTTATTATAAATCCACAGCTAGAAAACATGTATTCACAGGTGCTCACTCACAGTTGCACACATTTCCCTGATTGTGCAAGTGTGCTGTCCTGTGAATAAAACCATTCTTCTTGTTAAACGAAACACTTAAATTCTCAGATTGAAGGACTCCCCGAAGTAGTATGTATAATTTATTCTTTTGACTAAAATGGATTCTCCCTGAATAAAGGAAATGTCTGCACTCATAATGAATTCAGTTTTCTGTCCTGATTAGCAGAACTGATTACAGTTTTTAATATGAGAGTTTTCAAATTGCAAAGGTTTTAAGTGCCATTATTTAATAGCAGTAACTAACATTGGTTCCATGCTTTCTTTATACCAGGCACTGTGTTAAGAATTTTAAATGTGTAATCTCATTCAAGACTCAGGAAAATGCGAGATGAGAGACATTAGTTGTCCCTATTTAATAGATGAAGAAACTGAGTCTTAGACAAGTTAAATAATTTCACTGAGGTCACACACTAAGCATATATTAATATGATGGACACTTAGAACTAAATATGTCCAATAGCCCATGCTATTCTATTATCACTTAGAAAACTGTTAATATCTGAGGATATTTACAGCAAAGTAGAAAATAAAGAAGTTCTAAATTCAAAGAATCAAAAAATGAACAGTGAGCACTTCTTATAGTAACGAGAAAGTGGCTAAGGTAACTGTGTGGTGAGTCACTTCTGCTCCTTATGCAACTATATTTAGTTAAACCATGTGAAATTGTCATTTGTCTTTGGTTACAAACAAATACTGTTAACTGTTCAACATTAATAGGAGTGGAATAAGGAGACATAGAGGTCAAAGTTTGCAATGTTAAATTCAACTGGGGATTATGAATCTGTGTTAAGATGGCTAGTCCAAGAGTCTAGAGTGATGAAAGCATTTCTGGTGTGAACTTGAGCTGCCTTTGACTTCAATATTCATTCCCCTTTAGCCTAAATTTGTTTTGGGAGACCTGTTCTTCTATTGCATATAGACCGATGGAGTAGTCCATCAAGATGCCCTGCTGTCTTCCCAGGATAAAGATGGTATATGACACCAGCCAGATTAGTCACACATTTATTTAATAACAACATTGCAGTTGAGTCATGCCTTCACCTTAAAAAAAAAAACAACTGTGATTCTGCTGTAGTTATTCTAGTTCCTGTGCTTATGTAGGTTGGTTCTTAGCTTCTCCTTCCATTGCTTAAGATCTCTCATAAACAGAGCAATATTTTTTCTGATTAGAATTATTTTTAAAAATTTAATTTCATTCATTTCTATTAAGTCAGTTTAATTTTAGTTAATTCTGATTAACTAGAATCAGCTCCTCTTGTCTACAGGCATGGAACCTTAACATATAATTCATTTTAGCAAGATAGATGTAGACTAAGGGTAATGGATGAGAATGAAAATCAGGGTGGGAAAGAAGAGGTGGGTAGAGGTGGTAACAAGCAAGTTTATGACACAAGCACGTTTGAGATCATTTGGAACAGGTTAGAGAAAGACTTTAAAGGTGAATGTTAGCTAATAATATCAATATTCCAGTTTTTGTGTTGGGTGATAGGTTCTTGGGTGCTGATTTATAATAAATAAATAAATAAAGGCCATATGTAGACCCATGCTATAAAATGTGTCATGAAACAAGAATTATGATCACCCTAATTTTATTTAATTAACGTAAAAACTATTTTTTGGAGATACAGAAACTTTAAAGAAATGTTAGGAAACCACTGGAAATAGAAATACAATTTACTGTTGAACTAATCCCTCCAAGGGACTTCTTTTAGATAAAAAATTACAGCACCTAAAGGAGAAAAAGTTAAAAGGAGTTCATTCACCTCAAATTCTATTGGATAATATTCTAAATCCTAAAATATTTTAGCAGTGGAAACTTGAAAAATAAATATTGAATTAAATCTTACTTACCGAATTTCCTTTCTGGTCTTTCTATTCTTCTAGGGCATGATCCTTTAATTCAATAATGAAATGCGTCTTAGCAATTATTTCAATGAGGTCACCATCAAAATTCTCAGGTTATTCCCTTTATTTAATTAGTTTTAAACACAGTGGTTTCCTTATGGAAGACTAACTTGCTATTTTATATTTTAAAAGGTGATATGCAAATAATATTTCTGACTGAAAGAAATAGCAAGGAATGAGTGATTCACGATCTGAATAGACTCCAAGTTATGATAAATGTGAAATAAAATGACAAAGGAAGCCAAAGGGCAAATTTCTTCAGATGTGGTTGAACATCAATCATAATTGCAATCAAGGTCTTGACTAAAATTTTAAGGAAAAATATTTTTTAGAAACACAGTCCTGTATAAACTTTAAAAAACTTTCATTTTGTACCAAATATAAAGGCATAATAGTCACAGTCAGAATGCCTAGATCATAAATAGTACAAATGGTCAATAAAGGAACAGAAGTAATGTATACAAATTCTAAATTCCAATGTTTTGTACACATTTGTACATATTTCTATGTGATTGCATGTAGGCAAATCAAATGTAAGCTACATATCAAAGACTTAGATAAATCAAACTTTAAAGTTAAAAGTGTGTGCTTTTAATCTGACTCTCTCATTTCCTTATTTTAAGACAATAATATATGTGGCAAGAATGTATCTCTGCAGACTCTATAGTTTTGCTATTATTAATTCTGAGGTCCAGAACAGTTAAGTAATTTTCTATGTCATACAACTAATTAGTAGCCAACCTCAAAATGGAACTGAGGTATCCTAATAATCTGATGCTGCTCTTCTGAAAAATATTTATTAAATACCACCTGTGGACAAAGAGGTGCAGGTACAGAAAGCAAGCAAGCAAAAAACAGTAACAAAACCCAGATATTATATAAATATCCAATGTTACTAAAATGTAGTAACTAAATGTTACTAAAGTTGGGGAAAACGATAGAGAGCAGCTGAGTGGAAATAAGGATATTAAATAGGGTTTTCAAGGAAGGGTCTGAGAATTTGGGGCTGAGTCTGAATCATGAAGAGGAGCCAACTATGATAAAGGGTGTTGTGAGTGAGGAAAACGCCAAAGGCAAAACCATGGCTCTCTCTCCACCGTTACATAAAGTGTAAAATGACATTCCAGTAGGACCTAATTTTTATCCCCATTTGATCCTAAAAGTCAAGTTCTTTCCTTTATACCATATTGTTTACACTTGGCTTAGTTTCTCATGAAATCTCCCCAAAAGGAAGATATCATATATATAATTAACATGTATGCACATAATTTTAAGGTTTTTTAAGAATGTTTTCAACCACATTATTTTATTTTATTTATTTTTTTTTTTAATTTTTTAAATTTATTTCAGCATATTATGGGGGTACAGATGTTTCTGTTACATATGTTGCCCTTGCCCCCACCTCCCTCCCTAAGTCCGAGTTTCAAATATGTCCATCATTTGGGTGGTGC
>CAUYSK010067739.1:0-11050 GCA_963575035.1 Avahi laniger | reverse complement strand
TGCCACCATGCCCGGCTAATTTTTGCTATATGTATTTTTAGCTGTCCAATTAATTTCTTTCTATTTTTGGTAGAGATGAGATCTCGCTCTTGCTCAGGCTGGTCTCGAACTCCTGAGCTCAGAACGATCCGCCCACCTCGGCCCCCCAGAGAGCTAGGATTACAGGCGTGAGCCACCGCGCCCGGCCTAGACCTTCATTCTTAAGTGTGAGCAGAGGAAGTCCTGGACTTGGAGAGTGTGGCTCTGTTAAGTAAATGCTGTTGACTTTGTTGTTCTGCATGGATGCTTTTATCAGGACAATAAAGGGTAAATAGGGTGATCTCTGCTCCCGTGGAGAGGTCGAATGGTTACATTACACAATCTTCTAGAGCATCTTGCAGCAAATACATGGGTTATATTAAAAATTGCAATCATATCATTTTTTATAGTAAATTGCTGACCTTATGCAGTAGAATCAGCTTTATTGAATTTCGCCAAAAATGCGTTTATAATTCTGCCATACACACATGATATTCATGTCCTTGCCGTCCATGTGGAAATGTCCCTTTTTATGATGTTAAACAAATTAAATCGACTTTCTCCTGAGCTGCTGTGGCTCACCTTTAAGATCCATTCTTAGGAGTCGAACCTCCACAAAGCAGAGCTCATCTCCATTAGCGCGGGTGTCATTACATCGAGCACCGGAGGCTGGGGCATTAGGAAGCTTCGTCCCAGCAGCACAGATTCTGCGTGGAGATTATGCAGAGGTGGTTCCAGGGCAGGGAATGTATAGCACATATACTGCCTGAAACTAACAAGGCCTTACCGTAATTACTGTTTGTTTTGGGGACATGGTAGGTATTTGTTTAAAAGGATTTCATGGTGAACTAAGAACATACAGTAGTTAGTTCTCAGCTATTCACTTGTGAATGATTCATTGCAGAAGTTTTATCTTAAACCGGTTTTCTTCAATTCTCTGCAGCTCTGCTCCCCTTCCAAGCAGTGTGCTATCAGGGATGCGAACTAATTTTAATGTTAGTCTAATAAAAACACAATCATACTTAAATGAAACATAAACATTTTAAAATTATCTGCTTTTTAGAATCATTTGCTCTGAATTTGTTCTCTTTTTCATATGTCTATTGTCTATATGTCTGCGTTTGTATAAATTGCTAGTTCCCGGATTAGCACATAGAGGCAGTATGATTCAGTGTAAAAGTCGTCTGTTCATTCATTCACTAATTATTTATTAAATGTCCATTCCTCCATGTCCTAACATTTGTGCTAAGCACTAAAAATAAAGAATAAGATTTAATATTTATAGTTTTGTAGGGTTCCATGCTATGTAAACAGATGTAGTATGGGTGATAAAATATTACAGGTGCTGTAATAGGTGTATGTATGGAGACCCACAGGAGGAAGTGCCGTCAGTTTTGTGGTGAGTAAGGAGAGCTAGCAGGGAAGAGTTTAAAAAGGCACCTTCATAGAGGAGGTCACCCTTATTGGAGCCCTCCAAGAGGATTAGTCGTCTTTAAGATTTGAGGTGGAGTGGTGACTTCAATTCATGCAGAGGATGTGATGAAACATAGTCTCTGCGACAAGAGATTCAGGAAACAGGTTGGTGAGCTGGAGAGGTAGGCAGGGGCCAGATCATGGCAGACCTTACGTGTGTGAACAGTGTGGATTTTCTTCTTATGTGAACAGTGGGGAAGCCATCGAAGAGTTTTATGCGGAATGGTACCATATCATATTAGTGCTTTAGAAATTTCTCTCTGTGAGCATTTAGGAGTAGGAAATAATAGATGAACTAGGGTAGTTATTGTGGGGATGCAGAGGATGGATTAGACAGTAAAGAAGTAGAATCTTCCGGGATTGGTGGCTGAATGGGTGCAAGGAGTAAAGAAGAGGAAGGAGTCTAGATGTATGTCCAGATTTTTGGCTTGGGGAGCTGGCATGGATGATAACGTAAACAAGTGGAAGGAGCTATGGACCAGGAGTCAGAGACAGTGCGAGGGCAGGAGAAGGCCCAGGAGGGAAGGACTGGGGACCCTGTGACGTGGTTAGTGGCTACGCGGAGGTGAATGTGCCACAGCCAGGCAGTGTCGATGGCTTCTGGCTTTCATCGTCGCTTCCACAGGGAGACGTTAGGCTTGCTATCTTGACACAGACATTGTTAAGTGGTTTCACTGAAATTCGAGGCTTTCTGAAGAAAGAGAAGATTTGTGCAGCAAGTGTTATTTTATCTGGAAATGGTTTCTCAGTGATAAGTTTTGTCACTCTGCCTCCTGGTGAAGCCCGCCCCTCCTGCCAAGAAGAGAAGGTCTCACTGAATCGGACCATGCTTATAGTGGGCTGCCATTCCCCCCTTCCACTGAGAACTCGGCTTCCGAAAGCTCCCCTCCCCTCCAGTCATCCTCAGTCCTTAATTGTTCTTCCCCAGGTTTGTCCTTCTCGGTCCTGTCTGTATGTGTTTCCACTGATCTTCTTGTCACAGTCAGTCAGTTTCCTGACCTGGCCTCAACAATTTTTCAGTCGTCCCTGCATACCATATGATGTGATGGTTAGTTACCTGACCTTGCCGGTGCCTGGTTTCTGGTAGCAGATGGTCTTCGTGGTACCTTTACTCTTACAAATCGGTGGAGTCAGAAGTGTAAAAATGTGTGGAGCTGAGGCAGAAGGCCCAAAGGACAGAAGCTCCAAAAGGAATGAGGATGAAAAAGATGATCACTACATTAACTAACTTCCTGGGAGATTCCAGAGCCTGGCGCAGTCAGTGAACTTCATGATACTAATTCCAGGTCCCCTTGAAGAGGGACAGAGAAGGGCATTTTCACTTCTTCAAGCTCCTCGTCTTCCACCGGCCCAGCTTGATCTTGGCGCTCTCTTGGCACTGCGGCTGTGGCAGGGTCTCCCCCTCACATGACTGCAGCCTTCGCACGCCCACGCGGCTCAGTCCAGCTCTCGTACCTGGGGCAGAAGGGGGCCTTGTTTTGGTGGTGAATTATGATTTGTAGCTTTGCAAAGGTTATAGGTTGTACACTTTTAAAAAATAAAGTCCAAAAACAAGTTCTTTCTCTGGCTTCTAAGTCTGATTTTGGGCAGCCTTCCCATGGAAAACAGCCTCCCTCTTGATTTGGGGTGCAGTACAGCATATACTGGGCACCTCTGGAGTGTACCCTTCCCCTCTTCAGAGTCACCCCAGGACTGACCCTGCCCCAACACCACCCTACACCAGCCCTGCTGTGTCTCTTACTGACCATTCTGTCGGGGTACTTGCTGTCGTAGTCCACTTTGGTGGACTTTCACCTCTGCCATTTGTTTTTTTTAAAAATTAAAATTTAAGCTTTAAACACTTTAGATTAAAACAAATTTTGATGAATAATTTGGACATTTAGAATTGTTATCCGTTTACCTCTGGTAACTCTTCCAGACATTGACCTGAAGAGCCTTCCTCCTTCCCTGCATACATAGTGGAGGGGAAGATGGGGGAAATTACAGAGAAAAACATACTAAAAATGATTTTCAGTGTAAAATAAGGGAGGGAAAAATTAATGTTTGAGGAAACCCAAAAAAAGCACGTCTCATTACAGTAATTAAACGGCAGCATTTAACCTATCAGGATGTTCCGCATGTGTGAGAGACAAGCCAGGGAGCTCTGTGTTTGAAATTAGAGCTCTAATCCTTGGGGAAGAGAATGGTTAAATAATTTGTTTTTGAGGTGCGAGCAGAGCCGGCAAGGTGTGAGCGTGTGTGCCTGTGCGTGTGCGTGTGTGCGCACCCTGAGGGTGAGGGCCGGGTGCTGTGTTTACCAGGAATACCCTGGGGGTCGATACTTATCAGCACCTGTGTGCTGTCAAGAAGCACACGGCTGCCGGTGCCCGTTCATTAGGTTTTCAGAAAAGTCCGGGCCTCACCTGTGGCTGGGCGTTGCATCATAACGGCAGAACTTGCTTCATTCTGGCCCCCTGGGACACACAGGAATAGATTTGAGAGACAGGATGAGACATATGGAGAAAGACTCAGGAATTAGGAAGAATTAAAGTGGAATAATTCTGAAGAGTGTCGGTGGCCCAGCTGTACAGGACAAAGCATTCCATCTCACTGGACTGGCACTCACGAACCAGGGTGGACATTCCACAGAGCCCTGGGCGAGAGGGGCCGCTTGGCGGGCGGCTGCGGAAACCTGCTCTGTGCGGGTGTCCTCTGCTCGCGTTCACTGCTGTTGGCAGGGTTCCTTCCCTGCCGTGATGCAGCGTTTGCAATGACAAGGACTAGCAGTGTCCTGGCTGCCCCTTGAGTGGCATAACCTTTGTCTGTCTGTCCTCCTGGCTGGAGTTTGTGATACTGCTAATACAATATCTCCAACATATCCCCAGAGCGTGGCAGCTGCGGTCAGAATTCCATAGGATGGGCAAAGGGGAGCCATGCACATCTGTCCCCTAACCCCTCATTAGGGACTTGGGGTGAGGGTGCCTACACATATGTGCTCTTTTTAGACTCAGTCTTTGTCGGTCTCTGAGAGCGTGAAGGGTTTCTATTACACTAATAAGGAGCCCTGGGGATGCTGGTGACAGTGTGATAATCGTCCCCTTGGAGGACCAGAGGCAGTCGCTGCATACTGACCTCATCCTGTGGGAGTGCTGATGAAACTCTGGCTTGGCCTTACCGCCTGAGTGCTGCGCCTGATGTGGGGGGTTAGGGGAGAAGGTTGCCAGGGTGTTTCTTCTACAGCTTCATTATTACCAGACTCGCTTGTCTTTGGGGCATTTCATCAAAACTTCTTTAGTTTTGCTTAAGAACTTTAAAGCGCTGATGAGCCAGATGGAAAATTTTCTGTAATAACTGAGCAACACTCTTCACAAATACCAGCTAATTAATCTTCAGAGCACCATGGGGACAGCAGAGAGTATGAGGATGGCACGGTGTTTTTTATCCCCATTTTGTAGACTGAAAGACTGAGGCACCTGGGAGAATCTGTAACTTGGGCCAGAGGGAAGGGCGCAAATCTTGAGCTCTTTGCCTTTTGGCTTCTCTTGGAACTGGTGGGTCTTAACCTTAAAGTCATTTGGTAAATCACCCCGAGTTTTGCCTCTTCTGCCACCTTCCCCCGACCCCTGCACTTGATACTAGGTCTTGGACATAATTTGTGTCCATGAGTACCGATCTCTGTCATCACCTTTAATAAAGGCCTGCTGAGATTTATTTTAGCCAGTCCCCTGAATGCACATCTAGATTATTTTCATCTTTCACCATTGCACCAACTCCTCTTTAAATATCCTTGGGAAATAGGTATTACTTTTGTGATTACCTTTTTAAAGTAAAAGCCCTAGAGTTGCTAATCCTGGGTTAAAGAAAACGGACTTGTTTTCATTTTAATGTGCCTTGCTGAACTTCTCTTAAAAAGGTTGTACCAGTTTACAGCCTCAGTATCAGCGGGCCAGTGTTCTTGAGGACAAGTTTTTAACCTTCATTATCAAGTATTCTTCTTTTGGTTAAGCATAGAAAACCCTTCCCCCACTGAAAAGACATAGAAATATTCACCTACTTTTTTTCTTTTATGGTTTTAGTTTTCTTTTATGGAATTTGTTTTGTTGTTAGTTGAACAATGGAGAATATAACTTTTATCTTTTCCCGGTGACCATCCTGATGGTTCCAGCACCATTTATTGAACAATTTATTTCTTTCCCCACTCATTTGACATGTCACCTTTTTCATCTGCTAAATTCTTGAATATACTGATATGTGATCAGGGACCTTCTATTCTCATCCATCGATATACCTGTCTGTTGTTATGCTAATACTGCAGTGTTTTTATTATTCTAGATGTGTTACACATTTTATTTGTTAGTCCAAGTTGTACTCTTTCCTTGTTCTTTCTTAGACTAGTCCTGGCTTTCCTGGTCTGTGTGCATGTAAAGGCATTTTAGAATCACTTATCACGTCTCCTGTTCTTCCTGATCCGCACCCCTCCCCCACCCACTGCCAATCAAAAAATAAAATCTCTTTGAAATTTTGATTATAATTACATTCAACATAGAAATTACTTTCAAAGAATTGACATCTTTGCAGCATGCAGTCTTTCCGTCCATGCATGTGGCTTACCCTTCAAGTAAAATATGTTCCTCAGTGATGATTTTGTGAATGTCTTGCATAGTTCCTGCATGTTTCCTTTAATTCTAAATGTTAGTACTTGTATTTTTAATTGTTCTTGCTTTGGGATCTTTATTTCCATTATATGTTCTAATTGATCTTTGCTAATATTTAGGAAAGCTATTGCTTTCTGTGTTTTTTTTTAATTATCTTATTGTATTTTTTTATTTTTTATTTTTTTCACCCCTCCCCCCTGTATTTTTAATAGTCCTAATTGTTTTGTTCGTCTTCTTAGGTTTTCAGTAGCATATCACATGAAAATAGTATTTTCCCTTTGCAGTGTTATATGAGTTTATTATTATTTTGACTAGACCTTCCAGAATAGTATTAATTAAATATGAGTGCTCAAGGAGGTAAAATGGGTGTAATTGACCACCGCCTCCTCATCAGAGCCTTCGTTTTGAGATGCAGAGCACAGGCATATGAAAGAGGCAGCCAGAAGGTCCCTAGACTTTCCAAAGTCCTTGTTCTCCCAGGGACTCTGTTTTTCATTTATTTTGGCCAAAATTTATTCTTTGCTCAAAATTGTCCGACGTGCTCAAAACCACCTTCTATTAGAGGAGAAAGTCAACATTATTTCTGTTTTTTCGAACAGAAAAGCTGAAAGACTGGAAATTACTCCCAAAGTCACTTGGCAAATAGAAGATCAGAGAGACTAGACCCTCATGTGAAACAAAGCCACCACCACGGAGGGCGGTAGCCCTTCTCACAGAGTAAAATCTGAGTAGAAAAGGACAAATTTTTGGCTGAAAGAGTAAATAAAATGTGAACACTCTGGGACATCAGAAATGATTATTTATTTTACAGGAACAGGGACCTTTCCTCTCTCTGAGGACAACTAACTAACAGCAGCTTCCATGTCATCAGGCTGCTATTACCCTGCCCCCGAGACAGATTACAGTAATGGATGGGATGTGGGTCATTCTGTGACCACAGGCAGGTGCTGCAGGATGGGTTCTTGCATTTTCAGTCTCACCTTCTCTGGTCCACTCTCTGCGTTGCCACCAGATGATAAGATTCCAATTCTGCTTTCAGTTCATCTCTTCCCTGCACAGAATTTTGGGTAGTTTTCATTGCTTATAGGATCAAGTCCCACTTGTCTGCTTATATACTATTCGCAACCTGATTTTTTTTTCATCTTTTTATATTATACAGTTTCAAATTTCCAGAAAAAATGAAGAATATATGAATACTTAGATACCTTTTATTTGATTTCTTAGTTATCATTTTGCCACATTTGCTTTTCTGTCTCTCTCTACATTCTCTCTCTCACTGTTTTCTGACCACTTAAAAATAAATTTTAAATATCATGACACATCAACCCTAATTACTTATCTCCTTAAATAAGGCCATTCTCTCACATAACCACACCACATAACTACACTGAAGAAAATTAACAACTAATTCCATAAAATCATCTGATATATCCCACATTAAAATTTTTTCAATTGCCCCCAAATTTCTTTTGTAGCCTGTATCCAGGAGACAGTCATGGCTCATGCTGTGCACTTCACTGCTCTGTCTCTTTATCTAGAACTGTCCTCTTTCTTGCCTTTTCTTGTTTTACTTGTCATTCAGTTTTTTCGAAGAGCTCAGATGGTTTGTTTTATTGACTGTCACACATTCTGGATTTGTCCCATTGCTTCCTCATGATAAGATTAAGATTAAACATTTTTTGACAAGAATACTTAGTAAGTAATGTTGTGTACTTATTGCATCATATTAAAAGGCGAGAAATGTCAGATTTTTCCACTGTTGATGATGCTAATTTGATCATTTGGGTGATGAGGTGACTACCAGATCTCTCCCTTGTAAAGGTACTTTTCCCCTTTATAATTAACTAGTAATCTGAGAGTGCTTCTTTGAGATCATGTTCTCTCCTTACTCAACAACCTTTCATTCAATGATTTTAGCATCCATTGGAGATCCTTGCTTGAATTGACTATTTCTTTGGGATTTTCTAATTGTATCATTTCTCATACATTTATTATCTAGTATTCTTCTTTAAAGAGTTTTCTCATCTCCTCTCTTCTGTGTTTCTCTCTTTTTCACTTTTTTTTCAGTATCATTACATACTCTTTAGTTCAGAGTGCTATAATCCATTATTATCATATTTCTTTTTAATTCTCACATTGTTGTAAGTTTGATCAACAGATGCCTGTTCAGGTTGGCTATTGGGTCCCTTGCTTTCTAGCACAAAATGTCTCAGGTTCACCTTGTATTTGTCTGCGCCTGAGCCTAGAATCAGACATTTTCCTGAGGTTTCTTTTAGTGAGAATGATACTTAGAAGCCAGGACCTGGACACCAGTTACAGGCACTGCCTCTGGGCTGTCACTGCATCTTCGTTTTGTTTAGTGCACAGAAACACACACACACACACAGAGACACACACACGTCTCTTGTTTATATGTATTCACATGTTATGTTTGTATACATACATATATAATTCAAATTGAACATTACAGGATTTTTCTTACATCTCTTAGTTTATATTTATGTTTCTTTTTTCTTACAGTGAAAACCTTAGTTCTTAATGTTGATATGTTTATTATTTATTGTGTCCTACAATATAAATAAAATAGCTTTAAAATTACAAACTTCTTTTTGTCTTTAGATTGGTTGAGCAGTTCTCTAAGTGTAGTCAATGGAGGCTTTCGTGGGTCCACAAGTTCAAAACAATTTTCATAACCAGCAGTAAGATGTTATTTGCCTTTTCCACTGTGTTGACATTTTCAGGGATGGTGCAAAAGCACTGGCAGGTAAACTGGTTGGCCCCTCACTCTGCTCTTCACTGCTGTGTACTTGCTATTATTAAATCTAGCCACTTGAGTACACATTTAAAAGATATTCTGTGTGACAAAATAGAAAATATACATAAAGCACTTCTACTACATACCGAAGTGGTTGCTTGTCTTGAGGAACAGCATGTGTGCAGATGTTTGCATCGTGAGCTGAGCTAACTGCTGTTTTCTTGGGATACCATCTTTACTTGAATGAGAGACTGAGAACTGTGATACTTCAGACTTCGCTATTTGACAGGCATTTTCTCAAAAATGAACAAAGTGAGCTTGTCACTTCAAGGAAAACAACTGACATTATTTGTTGTCAATAATGATATTTGAGCTTTTAGATGAAATTTGAATTTTGGAAAGCATGTATCCACCACTGAGAGCTAGGCAGCTAGCTGATACTTAAAGACTTCTGATGAGATCAGTGGTTATATTAATGAGTGTGCTTTTTAAATATTGTATGAAAAATATGTCAACATTCGGAAGATGTACATACCTTAGTGAAGTTGATATTTTCTAAACGATCGATGCGTGATTTTACAAAATTACATGAGTAAAATATCCATTCAAAGTGCAGGATAGACCAAAGAATCTTAATGTTAACAGGGTGTGAAAATTTATTGATACAGTTTCAGATTTCGCATTCCTACTAATCCTTAAGAAACTACCACTTGTCAAGTTTGGGTGTAGTGTCACAAAAGAATATCCACAATTATCTGAAAGAGCTATGAAAATATTCCTCTCTTTTCTGACTGCATATTTGTGCTAGGCTATATTTTCTTCATATGCTTTAGCCAAAGCAATGTATCATAGCAGACTGAATACAGAAGCAGATATGAGAATCCATTTGTCTTCTATTAAGTCAAAAAAAGAGAATGAGTAAAATGCAGAAAAGTTAAATATGCCACTCTTCTCACTAGTTATTTTTTGTTTGGAAACTAGTTATTTTTTATTAAAATGTTGTTCATATTAACATGTAATATTTATTGTTATTTTTAAATGAGTTAATATTTTTTAAATTTTTCAGTTTTTATTTCTAATATGAGTATCAATATATAATCTTCACTAACAAAAGTTCTTTGGAATCTTTAGTTCATTCATTCTTTTTGAGACAGAGTATCGCTCTGTCACCCTGGGTACAGTGACGTCATCGTCATCGTAGCTCATGAGCTCAGGTGATCCTCCTGCCTAAGATTTCCGAGTAGCTGGGACTACAGGCATGCCATGATGCCTTGCTAATTTTTTTTTTTTATTTCAGAATATTATAGAGTTACAAATGTTTAGGTTACATAAATTGCCTTTGCACTGCCGGGATCAGAGCTACAAGCATGCCCATTCCCCAGTGTGCACTGTACCCATTAGGTGTGAATTTATCCATCCCCTCCTCCCCCCTCCCACCTGCTTGACACCACCTGATGACTATTACTTATGTATGTGCACATACATATTGATCAGTTAGTACTAATGTGATGATGAGTATATGTGGTGCTTGCTTTTCCATTCTTGTGATATTTCACTTAGAATAATAGGCTGCAGGACCATCCAGGATAATATAAGAGGTGTTAGTTCACCACTGTTTTTTATTTTTATTTTTTTTTGAGACAGAGTCTCACTCTTTTGCCCGGGCTAGAGTGAGTGCCGTGGCGTCAGCCTAGCTCACAGCAACCTCAGACTCCTGGGCTCAAGTGATCCTCCTGCCTCAGCTTCTCAAGTAGCTGGGACTACAGGCATGCGCCACCATGCCCGGCTAATGTTTTCTATATATTTTTAGTTGTCCAATTAATTTCTTTCTAATTTTAGTAGAAACGGGGTCTCGCTCTTGCTCAGGCTGATTTCGAACTCCTGAGCTCAAACAATCCGCCCGTCTCAGCCTCCCAGAGAGCTAGGATTACAGGCGTGAGCCACTGCGACCGGCCTGTTTTTTATTTTAGTAGAGATGGGGTCTGGCTCTTGCTCAGGCTCCTCTCGAATTCCTGAGCTCAAGAGATTGTCCCGCCTCTGCCTCCCAGAATGCTAGGATTACGGGCCTGAGCCACAGTGTCTGACCTAGAATCCTTAGTACTTTCTAAGAGTGCAAAGGGGTCTAGAGACCAAAATATTTGAGAGCCATTGTCCTAGAGAGAATAACACA
>CAUYSK010067738.1:0-16553 GCA_963575035.1 Avahi laniger | reverse complement strand
ATTCTGGGCCTGGTTAGTGTTCATTGCTAGAGAGCTGGTATTCCTCTTTGGGGGTGTGCTTTCCATTTGATTTTTCATACTTCTAGATATCTTTCGCTGGGTCCTTCCCATCTGGATCCTTTGTTACTTTTGTTTTGTTCTACCACTAGAGGGAGCCACTAGTATGTTGTCCAGGGTTCTCTTGACGGGAGAGGTTACTTTGGGGGGCTGTTGGTAGCTGACCGGAGGCAGGAATGCAGTGGAACCGGATGACCTGAACCGGTCTGGTGAGGAAAGTCACTGGGCTATCAGCTATTGGTCAGTGCCAAATACCCAGGGACTGGCGCTTGTCGCAGAGGGGGAGTGGCTCTTTATGACTCTCTGCTGCAAGCTCGGAGGCCACGCAGAAGGCTCTGGCCAGAGGGGAGGGGTGCTCTACCAGACTACCCAAGGCCCCAGCACTTTCAGCCTCCGCAGGCATCCTCCCCTTACATGCAAGGAGGCACTCAGAATTCACCACTCAAAGAAATAGCTTGGCCCAGTGACCTTAGGTCCCAGAAGGGGAGAGCTCACTGTCAGAGTTTCCAGGCTAGGGGAAGGGAGCCATTCAGGGAGTCACTCGAGTCACCAGGATGCTCCGCCATCTCCTTTGTGTCTCCCTCCCCCAGTCTCAAGCCAGTCTCACAATAGCTCTCGCTTCTACTGGCCCACCCTGGGCATTCCCAGTTGCCAGAGGTAGATTCCAGGTTAGAGTCCTCTACTCAGTAATCACCTCCCCTTTCAGGACCCGCTGGGTGCCAGAGACCAGCTTCCTGAGTCCTAACTGCCTCCGGGGTATATTCCTGGCACGGAGCTCCGGGAAGTTCAAGATGCTTCCCGCTGGCGTCTCCTCTCCACCGAGTCCCGTGTTTCCAGTCCCAATTCTACATCCACTTCACACAAGCCCCTACCTCTCGGAGGGCTTGTAAGTCAGTGGGGAAGGTAGACTGTCCCGTGCGGGACTTGTCCCATTGCACTTACTGACCAGGCTGGCGCCGCCGTCGCACGCTCCTCTCTCTATTGTTGTCTGTCCGCACTTTCCAGGTTTTGTATTCCTATCTCCTGTTATTCTTTTTCCTGATTTGTGTGTCTCCCGCTGAATCTGCACCGATTACCCTCGCTGTTGTGGGAGAGCGCTCCGATCGTGTGTAGCAGACCGGGATCTATGTCTCCCTCTCTGGAAGCAGGGATCCGGGAGGCTACCCTAACTCCGCCATTTTTTCTCCTCCTGATTAGAGTTTTTATATAAGTTAAAGATAAGTTGCTATCAGTTTAACATATATTACTATAACCATAAGATTTTTGTTATATTTTGGTAAACAAACAAACAAACATACCAAAAAATCTATACACACACACACACACACACACACACAAAGAAAAGGTGACATCAGTGACATCAGCAAGATTGCATAATAGGAAGCTCTGTATCTTCTTTCCCCTCACAAATTCTAATTAAACAAAAACTCCAAGACGAATTCACTTTGTGAGTAATCATGAACTAATTAAAAGACCACTGTACCTCAGGATAATACCTAAACAGATTCACCAAGGCCAGTAGTGACATTCAGGATATCCTCTAACTAAAAATACTGACCTAGCACAATGCCATATGGTCAAGAAGAGATTCTCTACCTTCTAGCATTACCCAAGGGAGAAAAGAGATTGGTTTGTGTGTCCAACACTCCACTTTTCCAAGGGGTCTCCCAGAGAATTTGTTTATGTCTTACCAATCTTGGAGCTCTTATAGGTCTGGCAGAGTGTAGCCACATGAGGGGAGTATGATGACAGCAGCTGATATCTACTAGTGATTCTACCCCCTGTTCGACACAGAACAAGTGGATTAAAATATCTACGATCTCAACTTCCACTTGGGGAGGAAAAGAAATAATCCATGTGTTTTGCACGCCAACTTCTCCACGGATGCCAAAAAACTATCATATGTCCCACTAGTCTTGACTTAGATAGATCTAGCACAGTCTAGCTAACTGGAGAAATATAAAAATGGTGGTTTGAGTTTGTAGACACCATAGCTACCCCATTCCTGGCTCAGCACAGAATGAGTGGACAAAAGTCACAGCTGCTTGCCTCTCCCTGAGGAGGGAAAGACTTTGTAGAGACCCACAAAGTCTCTGTCTGAATTGGTTGGTGAGAGTGTTCTCCTGTGTAAATTCAATCCATGAAGACTCAGAAAGATTCCTGCCTTAGTTAATGTACAGACACCAGCACAGTTAAGGAAAATGAAGAATTAGGTAAAGATGTTCCAAACAAATAAACAAGATAAATATCCAGAAACCAACCTTATGGGAATCATCTAACAGAAGATTAACAATAACTTTCTTAAGATGTCATTGAAAACAAATAAAAAGAAGTGAGAATTTCAACAAAGAGATAGGAAGTATTTAAAAGCATCAAACAGAAATTATGGAGCAGAAGAACACACACCGAAAAATTCACTAGAGGAGTTCAACCACAGACTACATCAAGCCAGAGATCAGAAAACTTAATAAAAACTTCATGAAAGATTACTGGAAATAATTCAGACAGAGGAGCATAAAGACAAAAAGAATGAAAGAGAGTGAAGAAAACTTAAGTGAATCGGGGGAACATCATCAAGCTGAACAATACACAAGTGTTAGAGTCTCAGAAGAGGATAAAGAGAAAGAACTAGAAAGCTTATTCAAAGAAATAATTGCTAAAACTTACCAAATCTGTGGAATTAAATGGATGTCCAGATCCTATAACCCCAAAGGACACCAAATAAGATGAACCAAATAAATGCACACTGAGACACATTATAATCAAATTGTCAAAAATCAAGGACAAAGAATTTTGAAAGCAGAAAAAGAAAAGTGACTTGTCACATACAAGCGAAAATCAGTAAGTACCTATTTCAACAGCAGCCTTGGAGTTTAGAAGGAGTGAAATAATGTATTCAAAGTACTGAGAGGAAAAATAAAATTGACAACCCAGAATATTATGTCTGACAAAACTCTCCTTTGAAACTAAAGGGTAAGTAAAGACTGTCCCAGCAAAGAAAAACTGAGTGAGTTCATCATCACTAGACCTACCATACAATAAATGCAAAAGGGAGACCTTCAGGTTAAAATGAAAGATGCTAAACAGCAAGAAAGTAGTATGAGAAAATATAAAACATTGTTAAAGGTAAATATATAGACAAATACAAAATACTGTGTTATTATGATAGCTGTGAGTAAATCACTTTAATTCTAGCATAAAAGTTAGAAGACAAAAGCATTAAAAGTAACTATAAAAATACATTGAATTAAAGTATGAATAGATATAAATTATGACTAAAATAACATAAAGTGTATCAGGAAAAATTAAAGCAAAGTTTTACTATGTGATTGACCTTAAATTTCTATCAGCTTAAAATATACTGTAATGATTATAAGATATTTTATGTAAGCCCCAAGGTAACTACATACACACTAAATACCTACAGAATCATCCAAAATAAAAAGTTAAAGGAACCAAAGCATATACTTGTTTAAAAATCAACAAAATATAAAGGAAGATATGAAAAAAGGAAAATACAGTCAAAAGAACTACAAAACTAAATGAAAACAACTAACAAAAAATGGCAATAGTAAATCTTCCCCTATCGATAATTATTTGAAATGTAATGGATTAAACTCCCTAATCAAAGGATATAGAATAGCTGATAAAAAAATAAAAAGCAAGACCCAATTATGCAGTGTCTATAAGAAACTCCCTCTAGATTTAAGATGCATATAGGGTAAAAATAAAGAGACAGAGAAAGATATCCCATGCAAATGGCAAGCAAAGGAGAACAGAAGTGGATACACTTATATCAGACAAAATGGACTTGAGATGAAAAGCTGTGATAACAAAGAAGATCATTTTATAATGATAACAGGGTCGATCCCAGGAAGATATTTAATACATTTGTAAATATATGTGCCCTGAATAATAAATATCAGAGTCCCTAAATATATAAAGCAAACACAGATGAAACTGAGGGAGAAGGAGACAGCAAAACAATAATAGGAGACTCAATATCACACTTCCACGAATGGACAGAAAATCAAGAGAGAAGATAAAAAAACAGAGGACTTGAATAATATTATAGACCATATTGACCTAACAAACATATACAGAACACTTCACCCGAAAGCTGCAGAATAAAATAATCTCATTTACAATAGCACCAAAATTGATAAAATACATAGGAATAAACTTCACAAAGGAGGTGAAAGACTTATATAATGATGATGAAAGAAATTAAACAAGACACAAACAAATGAAAAGACAACTCCACATTCATGGATTAGAAAATTTAATATTGTCAAAATATCCATACCATTCCAAATGATCTACACATTGAATGCAATCACTATCAAAATCCTGATGGTATTTTTTACAGAAGTCGAAAAAACAATTCTAAAATTTCTACAAAACCACAAAAGACTACAAATAGTCGAATCAACCTTGAGGAACAAGAACTAAGCAGGAGGCATCACACTTCCTGATTTCAAAATATATTACAAAACTACAGTAATCAAAATAATATGTTATTGACATGATGTCAGTCATGTAGACTATTGGAACTGAATAGAGAGTCCAGAAATAAATCCACACAGCTGATTTTCGATAAGGGTGCCAAGAACACACAATTGGAAAGATAGTTGTTTCAATAAATAGTACTGGGAAAACTGCATATCAACATACAAAAAAATAAAACTGGGCCCTTATTTTACACTATACAAAAAAAAGAACTCAAAATGGATTAAAGACGTAAAATTAATCAACTGTAAAACTCCTTGCAGAAAATGTGGGAGAAATCTTCATGATGTTAGTTTTGGCAATGATTTACCAGATGTGACACCAAAAGTGTGGCGACAAAGCAAAGCAAACAAGTAGGATGACATCAAAGCCAAAAGTTTCTGCAGAGCCAAAGAAACAACCAACAGAGTGAAAAAGCAACCTATGCAATGGAATAAAATATTTGCAAAACATATATCTGATATACAGTTAATCTCCAAAATATATGAGAAACTTCAAACCCAATAGTTAAAAAAACAGAGTTAAAAATGGACAAAAGAATTTTTATAAATAGACATTCTCTGGAGAAGACATACAAATAGCCAACAAGTATGTAAAAAGATGCTCAATGTCACTAATCATCAGGGAAATGCAAATAAAAACGATAATGAAAAATCACCTCACTCCTATCAGGATGGGTATCATGAAAACTAAAGACAGAAAGCATCAGCAAGGATGTGGAGAAACTGGAACCCTTGCACGCTGCTGTGGGAATGTGAAATGGTTGCAGCTGCTAAAAAAATAGTGTGGAGATTCCTCAAAAATTTAAACTAGAACGACCAAGAATCCAGCAAACCTACTAATGGATATTTAGCTAAGAGAATTGAAAACAAAATTTCAAAGAGATATTTGCACGCCATCTTCATTGCAACGTTACTCACAGTAGCCAAGAGATGGAAGTAACCTGAATGTGTATGGATGGACGAATAGATAAACAAAATTTGGCACATGCTATATACATACAATGGGCTAGCATTCAGTCCTGAGAAAGAAAGAAATCCTGTCATACATACGATATAGAGGAATCTTGCAGACATTAGGCTGAGTGAAATAAGCCAGTCACAAAAAGACAAATCCTGCATAATTCCATTTATATAAGGCGTCTAAAGTAATCAAACTCTTAGAAACAGAAAATAAAATGATGTTTGTCAAGGGATGGGCAAAGAGTGAAATTTGTTACTCAATGGGAATAGAATTTCAGTTTTTCAAGAGGAAACGTTCTAGAGATCTGTTATACAACGATGTGCATATAGTCAACACTATTGTACCGTACACTTAAAAATGGTTAAGATGGCAAATTTGATGTTATGTGGTTTTTATCACAATAAAAAAAAAACAGGGGAGAGTCAAGAAACATCCTTCCTTTACTGAAGTAGGGGCACACAGTGTGAGTGGGGAAGCAGTGAGGTGTATGCTGGGGAGGGAGAGAGGACAGGCCCCACAGGACCTCCTGAAGGGGTTCACAGAGTCCATTCCTGACCCTGTGAGCACTGGGGAGCAACTGAGTATTTCAGGCAAGTAGGAGGGAAGTCAATATCCTCTCCCTCCTTCAGAGGAAAGATGTTTTGCAAACCTTCTCTACCAAAGAGCCTGTGTCACGGAGAACAGGGCCTGAAAGCAGAGTGGGAAGAATGTCACCATACTGGCACCCAGATCTTGGACTTCCAGCATCCAGAACTGTGAGAAGATAAATTTCCATTGTTTAAACCACCCAGTCCATGGTATTTTATTATGGCAGTCCAAGCTGACTAACACGCAGATGGTAATGAATTTTGTAACATGCGGAGTCCTTTTCAAATAAAACTATTGTTATTTACCTAAGAATCTCTTTATTTGTGAGTAAACAGCCATCTGCAGACCATCAGACCAAGTCCAACTCCATACATGGAGAAGCAAAAATAAGAAATTAGTTTCATCCAAGGCAAATATGAAGCTGATCATTTGAATAACACACTTTCATTTCATAAAAGTTTTTGAGAATATTCTCCGCCCTTCCCATTATTAGAAGAGCATTTTGGTTGATAATATTTATTTCCTTTCTAGGCATTGAAATTTTTTTCTTGCAGTCCTGGGCTTAGATGACTGTTAAATTCCCAGTTAGAAAAGTAAAAAATCAATTAGAAAATTATTAATTTTTTAAAAGAACAACATGATAGGAACCCTGCGGGGCACTTTGCCAGATGGAGAAAATGGGTAACTCAGGTCCACTCCTCACGTGATTTTACAATCGCATGAGGACCAAGTGGACAGGGGAAGTGGTGTGTCAATGGACGAGACAGTTCACACTGCCAGTGACAGGGCTGGCAGGAGCCTAAGTAGGGAGGATCATTGCAGTTCTGTGAATTCTTCCTGAACTTCACTTCCTCATCTCCTGATTTCGCATCCTACAAAATAGTTAATCATTCATTTGTTTGAATTTCAACTACTTCCTATAGATACTTATAATTTGTATGTGTATAAAGCTGTATTGTGTTTAATACATTTAATGCATTATTATTAATGAAAAATATAGCCTTATATATTTTACATGTATAAGGCTACATTATTGTTTGTATAGTACATTTGTTTATGTGAAAATTGTGCCTCCCCAATGAGAATACCATAAATTCCTTGAGAATTGAAATTAATATTTTAACCTTATAACTTTTGTAGTCTGTACAGAATGTTTTAATAAGTTAAAGTTTCATAAAAATAAGATAGGAAAAGAC
Source organism: Avahi laniger (assembly GCA_963575035.1). Classification (NCBI taxonomy): domain Eukaryota; kingdom Metazoa; phylum Chordata; class Mammalia; order Primates; family Indriidae; genus Avahi; species Avahi laniger. The sequence goes on along the minus strand of CAUYSK010067738.1, from coordinate 9,240 downwards.
CTTGGGGAGTGAGTAAAATTCAGCAGCAGGAGAGAGGTGATTTCAGGGATGAAGGAATGGTTTGACTAATGCATAAAGGTGGGAGGGAGTGTGGGAACTGGTACATGCCTACAGAAGGACGTGCGGAAAAGCGTGCGAATGTGTTCAATGGAATCAAATCAAGAAGCATCTTCTAAACGACAGCAAAGTGAAGTTTATCTCGTGTGGTTCTTCCAGTGAAGCATAGTGGGATGAAAGGATTGAGGTTCTTCTTTTCCTCCCTTCTTAATTTTTTGATTTTTTTCCCTAAATCTAAGGCACTATATGTCAAAAACATGACTTTTTGTTTCTTTGATGTGAGTTGAACAAAAAGGGAAATGTTCCCAACACAAAGAAATGATAAATGCTTGAGGCGATGGATGCCCCAATTACCCTGATTTGATTATTACACATTGCATGCTTGTATCAAAACATCACATGTACCCCATACATATATATAGCTATTATGTACCTACAGTAATTAAAAATTTAAAAAGTTTAAAAATTAAAGAAAAAAGGTCTGTAAAGGAAAATAACATAATCTGATTTAAATTATTAAGTCTACCATAGCAGATCACTTGGGACTTTCTTACAATCTTTTCCATCAACTTTCCGCTCCCTCAATTTATAGTTGAGGACAAAGAAGCCTTCAGTGGAGCAGGATCTCAATTCTTTGGCAATATTTCATAGGATCAGACAGGATGCTGTCTTAGTTCAGGCTGCTATAACAAATTATCATAGACTGGGTGGCTTAAGCAGCAGAATTTTTTTTTTCCCACAGTTATAGAGGTTTCAAGGCCAAGACTGGGTGCCAGCATGGTTGAGTTCTGCTGAGGGCCTTCTTCCTGGTTTGCAGATGGCCGTGTTCTTCCTGTTGCTCACAGTGCAAACAGCAGAGAAAGAAGCTCTCTTGTGTCTCTGCCTATAAGAGCACGTATTCCACCAAAAGGACTCCACCCTCATGATCCAATTAACTCTCAAAGATCTGTTTCCAAACGGCATCACATTGGGAATTAGGGTTTCAACATATTAGTGTGGGGAGGGTGGTCCACAAATATTCAGTCAATAGCAAGTGCCTTTCCTTGCAATTAGACATAGAGACTGAGAGATAGTTAGTTGCCTGATGGTGAGAATAGTAAGACATGAACTTAAGAATTATTACAAGTCAAGCTCTACCTCACAGACCAATGAATCAAAAGACAGAAGGGGCTGTGAGAGAAGAATGAAGAAGGTTTGTAGAGTAAAGCAAAGATGAGTCAAGTCAAAAGAAACTGCTTAGTTTCTTACTTCAAATTGACTTCTGAGGCTTGGCTACATTCCTGCCTTCCGCTATCTGAGATGATTCTGTACCCCATTTTATTTTGCTAGCTTAGGGTATATTATATTATTTGTAACAACATAGTCATGCACAGATTTCAGACATTATATGGTATGGTTTCCACTTCAAATACATAAATCTCAAAAAACATAAGACTTAAGGTTTTATATACATGCAATTTTGACGAAATAATATCTGAAATAACTCATTAGACTGGGAAATGAGATATGCCATTTCATAACATGCCATTATACAACAGTGAGGTGGGAGTGGATACACCATTACTTTTACATTTGCTTAATTAGTGTAGAAAACTTTGTGGTAGAATACGGACCATGAATATTACATGGCTTTTTCCCTCCAGATTTCCAATGTTTTTTTCCAATTGGTAAGACAGTATGAGTAAGTACTCTCAGTTAATAACAAGCCCATGGACATGTGCCTACAAGGATTTGGACATTAGGTTAAGGCCAGCACATTTGGGAAGTAATACAGCTGCCACAATTTAATAATAAGCAGCTTTGAGGCACAAAGTGTCAAATAAAACATTGATTCTCATAATAGTAAGCCATAGGACAGTCTAATGTTTAACTCTGAAGCACAATAGCTAGTGTTAGCTGAATAAAGATTGATGATAAAAATGGTAATTCACATTGTAACCAATTTATGGAAAAGGAGTCAGAAGGAATAATGTCTAAAACTCTAAATGATCATTAATCATATGTGTGTGTGTGTGTGTATGTTAGAGATAGTCGTGTGTAAAATATATGTCGATGGTAGTGCTTTCAGAGTTTGCTGATAGATTTCGTGAGGGTGCCTGTTAGGCATCTAAGCATATAGGTTAAGTAGTTGTTAAGTGTAGAATTAAGTTGAGAAATCTAAGCTAGAGATGTAAAATTAAAGTCAACAGAATATAGGATGTATTTAAGGCTCTGAGACTGGGTAACACCTCTATAGTGTGTGTGCAAACAGGAACAAGAGTCCACATGCTAAAGTTTGGAGAATTTCAAATTTTGGAGACTGAGGAAATGACAAGCAAAAATTAAAGTGCAATAAAATACAATGAAAATTATGATTAAGAGTTCATGGGTTTGCTTCCTCTTCTTTCTAAAGTCTCATGTGTATGACAATACTTCGTTTATAGATTGCTAATACTGGTGGCTTTGTTGGAATTTGGCTATAGAAGGAGGAAGACGCTAGGATTGAGTGTCACTCAATGACTGTGTTACCCTAAACATTATGTGACTGTTATGTGAGATGTGTAATAGTCTCCTAATTTTCTCTATCTTTGTTGCCGCTAATTTCCACAAGACTACCAGAATAACTTTTTAAAAATAAAACTTTTCAAAAGAAGACAGAATAATAGCCAAGAAATATATGAAAAAATGCTCAACATCTGTAATCATCAGGGAAATGCAAATCAAAACCACAATGAGATATCACTTATTTCCAGTGAGAATGGCCTTTATCAAAAAGTCCCAAAACAACAAATGTTGGCATATGTGTGGAGACACAGGAACACTCATACACTGCTGGTGGGACTGCAAACTAGTACAACCTCTGTGGAAAGCAGTATGGAGATACCTCAAAGAGGTACAAGTAGATCTACCATTTGATCCAGTAATCCCGTTACTGGACATCCACCCAAAAGAACAAAAGACATCTGCACTCGAATGTTTGTAGCAGCACAATTCACAATTGCAAAGATGTGGAAGAAACCCAAATGCCTCTCAATGCATGAGTGGATTAATAAAATGTGGTATATGTATAACCACGGAGTACTATTCAGCTATAAAAAACAATGGTGATATAGCATCTCTTGTATTTTCCTGGATAGAGCTGGAACCCATTCTACTAAGTGAAGTATCCCAAGAATGGAAAAATAAGCACCACATGTACTCACCATCAACTAGGTTTTTTTTTTTTTTTTTAGACAGAGTCTCACTCTGTTGCCCAGGCTAGAGTGCCATGTCAGCCTAGCTCACAGCAACCTCAAACTCCTGGGCTCAAGCAATCCTTCTGCCTCAGCCTCCCAGTAGTTGGGACTACAGGCATGCGCCACCATGCCCAGCTAATTTTTCTATATATTTTTAGTTGTTTGGCTAATTTCTTTGTATTTTTAGTAGAGACGGGGTCTCGCTCTTGCTCAGGCTGGTCTCGAGCTCCTGAGCTCAAGCAATCCACCCACCTCGGCCTCCCAGAGTGCTAGGATTACAGGCGTGAGCCTCCGCGCCCAGCCCATCGACTTGGTTTTAACTGATCAACACCTAAGTGCACATATAGGAATAACATTCATCGGGTGTCAGGCAGATGGGATGGGGGAGGAGGTGATGGGTATGCACATACATAATGAGTGCAATGCGCACCATCTGGGGGATGGACACTTGCTTGCTGAGATCTAAGAAATGTATTTAGTCTAGAAATGTATTTAATCTCTCTTAGCTCTACCTTCTTCTTCTCTAAAATGAGGTTAAGTCTTACACTCTATGCAGTTCTCGAAAGGATTATGTACTTCAAACCATCACACAGTGCCAGGCAATAGTGTCAACAAAATCTATCACCCTTCTGGTGAGCACGATCAGCTATAACTCGGGCCAGAAATGAGAATTAAAAATAGAGAAAAGGATGATATTTAGTAATGTTGATATACACTGTAACTCAGAATTCCTACTTCTAAATATGACCTCAAAGTCAGCTTTGATATATGTGCTTAAAGAGATAAGATATCAATATTTATTGTGGCATTTTTAATATAGAAAATAAGAAATCATTTTAAACGACCATTAATAGGGGAATGGATAAACAAATTGTGGTATGTTCATACTATATAGCATTTAATGGGAATGATTTAGATCTAAACGTTACTGCTCAAAAAATGGCGTCTTTTGCAAAGAGAGGAAGTGAAAAAGTCAGAATGACATGGCAATACGAAAGAGACTTTAACTATAACTCTTTCACTCCTATAAAAATATGAAGCAAATATGGCAAAATATTCATGTTTCTTATATCTGGAAAGCATAGTTATTGATCTTGGTATTTTCACTGTTTTAAGAATCTGCTGGTGTGTGTGTAAGAAAGAGAGAGAAAGAAAGATTTCTTGATTCGAGGGAGAACTTCTGAGTTTGGCTAAGAATTCTTAGAGACTCTGCTTGCTGTTTCCTGAGCCTTTCTCTAACTTACAAAAGGAAACAGGGTGATTAAATCAAGATTCATATTTCTAATCAGTCATTAACTGAGTTCAACTTGCTTCCTTCTTTGTCTTTGCCTAAATCCCAACCTTTTCCTCCAAATTACTGGTAAAAGGAAATTTTGTCTTCAAAAAATTTTTGGTAGATGCAAAGTCAGTTTTATAGATGTTACCTTTTTTTGTTTTCTTATTTTAAATATTATCTTAGGTTTGTATGTTTCTGTACATTAGTAAAAGCTTGGGTTTAATAATTAGGAAAGATAATTATTATCTTACTTCCTTGTGTTTGGAATTAGAATTATTTGCATGGGTCCCTCCAGCCTCTCTCTTTATCTGTAGTTTTTCAAGATTGTCATTATTTCAAACCTGCTCTGGCCTCTTTAAGTTTCTTTTCAATAGACCTGGGAGAGTTCTCGCACAGCTGAGCTTTTTAACATCCCCAAGATTTATTTCTTTTCATGTTCGGCCTTGAGAAACACTGACTGATTTAGGGTAATTTCCTATAATTTATCTTTTATTTTCATAGCACAATTTTTACATACCCATGTTGAATCTTGCCTCATCCTACCTAGTCCTTTGCAGCCCTCCCTCTAGTTACCCACATAGTACTTGTCCTGCAAGTTTCAGCATAAGAATCTCCTTCCCCCAGGGGGCCCTCCTTGAACCACCCTCTTGAGTTAGATTCCCCTACCATTCATCCCCAGTCACCCTCAGACTCAGTTGAGATCCTTATTTAACACTGGTTTTCCTGAGTTAGCATAAAAATTTGTATATACCTATATTAAAATAGATTGAAGAGATAGATGGATAGATAGATAGATAATTGCTAGGTATATAATCTTTAATCCACCAGTGATGAATACAGGGTTTGATGCAAAATAGATGTTCAATGAACATTGATATAAAACAAATGATGACTCAATGCAAAACAACTCATTAACTTTATTAAAGTACAGGTGTCCTCCTGGGCAGTCAGTATTTGTAGGACAAACTTGCTCTTATTTTCTACTAGAGCTACATTTAAAATTCTTGGACTGATATTTCAGTATATTTGGCTAACCTTCCTCAGCTGGTAATTATGCAGAGTTACAGACCATAAATGTAGTGTAAGAAAAAAAAAAAAAGCCACCAAAAAACCCTGCTTAAATTCAAAGTAAAGTGAAAGGAAACCAATTCTCACTGTTTAACTTTCAGGAAACCCTGTTTGCAATATAATTTAATTAAAATAATAATTAGCACCATAGAATACCAACCATTTGTCCCAAGGTCAAATTTCTGACACTTGCAAAAATTTGGATTATACTAGTGGGGCTCAGAGGGGACGCCCTCGCAAAGCTCATGCCCTGCCCTGTGTAGACAGAGCTCCACTTGACTCCCACTCAATGTGTGGACTCTAAAATTGCACCACACCATCTGTTCTTTATTTGCATTCATGATTATCATGGCGGTAGACACATCATTTTAATTTTTGTAGTAATTTTACATTAAATATAATAAAAAGAAAAGGAAACTGAAAAATAGTTGTAACATAAATGACATGCAAGTGTAATTAAAGCTAAGACATTTACAAAAGAACTATAAATGGTCAATATATACAGAAAAATATACATCCTCGTTTACATAAAAATTAAATTATCAGATATCATATTTCCTATAATTTTGTCAGACATTAAAAGAAAGCAGATTCACATTGTGATCGATAGAGAGATGTCCTTGTGTATTATTGGACTGTGTGCATCATTGCAAGCTTTCTTGCAGACAATTTGATAATCTCTCTCTAGCCCTTAAAATGCCCCTTCCCTGTTTTCCCTGTGCATAGAGAAATACAGGAATATTTATCAAAACAATCATAAAACAGTAAACCTATGAAATGCAATAGCCAACAAAATAATAATTGGATAAATGTTGGGAGGGAACTATAATGAACGGATAATTCTGTAATAAATGAAATCATTTATCAACTGTGCTTATTATTTAAAGAGAAAATATTTATGACACATATTTTCAAAAGAAGTGTATTTTTAATTGATAACACATGCTCAAAATTAGCAACCACTTTTTGCAAAACAATATTGATGATAATATTTCTGTATGATATTCTGTAATTCGTGTTTAGCCTAATACCAGAGCATGATATCTGGACTCCCCGCTCTGGTGCAAAGTCCTTCCCTGGGCACCAAAGTGAGCCCCGTACATCAGCATTCAGGGGGTGACATGCCTGATTAAACAACCCACGTTTTTAATCTTCATCGTTTAAAAGAAAAACGTAGTTTTTCTGTCAATGACTTAAAGATGATCAGAAAAGTTTGTTCAGAATTTTCAGAAAAATTCAAGATTGGATGAAAACAAAAAAAGGTATGTTTATAAAACTGTATGTGCATGAAAAGGACATTCTATAATTTTCTCCTAAGGCATTCATTGTGCTAATCCCATTTATATTACAACTGTGCTTTGATAACTGATGAAAGGATATTATTTAGTTATCTGCCTTGATAAAATAATAATATTGAGATGAAAGAACAATTGAACTAAAATTCAGTAAGACTATCCAATGTGTACCTTATAAAAAATTCATATAAGGAACAAGGTATATTTCATTCTCTTCCCAAATTATAACTTTGAGATATAGTAAAACAGCTAAATAACATCAAATCAAGAAATTTGACTTTCATCCTTCCCCCTCCACAAGCTATAATCCATAATCTACTTAGTTTTTTAAAATTCAGGCACAAATGGACAACCTGAAATCTAACAAGCTCTTGACCTGCATTGCCCCTTCCTGCATTTTCGTGGGAGGATGATTTAATTCATTATTCCCACTGATGTGTTCAGAGCTCTCGGCTAGCATTTTTGCTATTCATTTATTCCATCTAGAGTAATCTGTGTTTAATAGAGTGCTGGAGCATGTCAGGATGAACAATTAAATATGATTGTTGTCATTGACAACCAACAGTTATTGCTAAAAATTTCCCAGCCAGGAATGGGAAGCATTGAGGTGTTTATTTTAAATGAAGGAGAAGTTTGAATGAAGTAACTCTTCCAGATAATGACAATTAAATGCTACCATTTAAATAGTGCCTTTCTCCTTCAGACTAATAGAAATATTCACAGATTTTATTTCTTTTTTTACTTTCCTTACTGGCTGGCTCAGAGGATTTACTATTTACCTGGTCAAGCTTTGGACTGAGGGTGTGATCCGTAGTGATTTGGCTGGATTTCTGGGGCAAGATGGGGTGGGGTAGGGAGACAATCATTTCTGAATGGGGCAAGAAGGAGACATGTCCTTGAACTAGACTAAGGGGCAAATGATCACTTGTAGGTAAGCATAGAGAGAAAAAATAATATTGTGAATAGTGATAAAATAAAATGAGATTGTCAGAATTTTCATAAAAAAACACCTTCTGTAAATGTCCCCCTTTTGCTCCAATGATATATCTAAAGGGGTTGTGATATTTGTCAGTTCTCCATGCAACACCTGCTGTGTGTGTATGTGCACATGTGTGTGAGTGCTTCTGTGTGCACACAGAGAGGGACAAAGGAGAGGGTATGCACTGAGCAGCCGGTATAAGTAAATAAATTTCTTTTGGTGAAATAATTAAGCTGCTGAAAATCATAGTTGTGCTTTTCCTAACCCCTACAATAGGATCGCTCATCAAATTTCCCAATATGGAAATAGAGATGTTTCAAGATGGAAACTTCCCCTCCCCTCTGAAATGAGATGATACAAATTTCTAGACCCCAGTGGAATACTAGGTAATCACTCTGCGATTCTCCCCATGTGTGTAGCAAATAAACCTCGTTTTCTTATTAATCTACCTTACCGTGAATTGATCTTTCAGCAAACTTCAAACTTTCTGGGGTGAAGGGGAAGCTTCCCCTCACCCCAACAGTTACACCCTATCTCTTTTAGACTTTGAGCCCCACCCCAATTCACCAAACCCGAGAGCAAATCCTGGAAATTGGTGACCAGGTCTACAGTCCCACTTCTGCACTGTCTCCCAAGTTTCATCTTTCCATTCTGAAAGAAGGGATGGAGGTATTTACAATGTCTTCACAGAGCAAAGCAGCAACACACCTTCTCTCTCTCTCTCTCTCTCTCTCTCTCTCTCACACACACACACACACACACACACACACACACACAATCCCTGATTCAATTAATCCATGTTTATCACATCTGTTTTGAGAATGAGATCGATAACTACAGCTATACACAGTCATGCAGTTGCATAGGCCTCTGGGTTCCTGCCGGTGGTATTTCTTACGCACTGGTGGCTGAGACTGGAAGCCCCAGTCCCAGCCCCGGCAAGAGGCGCCGTTGTGCCTGGATCTCTAATTTGCCACTACCCTCGTCCTTCGTTTAAAGATAACTGTCTCGGTGTGTAGAGCAGTGATCCGCCTCTGCCAGCGACTCCACCTCCGCCCTAAGACACTGTGCTAAAGGGCCTGCCTCTGCCCCCAGACGGAGTAAAGGGGTCGCTTTTGGTGTGTTTTTTTTTTTTCTTTTCTCTCTATTTCCCTCCTTTTTCTCCTCTTTTTTCTTTCTTTCTATACACATATTTCTCTTAATTCTTACTCTTTTTTTATTTTATTCTATTTTTTATTTTTTACTTTTCTTTTTTTTTTTTGCGTTTGTGTGTGGGTACATATATGTATATATATATATATGTACATATATATATATATACACATTTCCCTTCTTTCCTTCTCTTTCCCT